>VZSE01002342.1:1157076-1417800 GCA_013398275.1 Promerops cafer | reverse complement strand
AAAAAAAAAAAAGGGAATATTACCCATAACAATTCACATCTTTAGCATTCTGTTCTCAGGAAGTGCTACTGTGAGCTGCTTGAAACTCATTCAGGAGTTGTCTTTTTAACCTCTTGCAAGTGTACATTTTGAACATTTTATAAAAATTAAGACAGAGTGACAGAATATTTTTATTTCCAGTCAAGATCATGTAGCCCATCCAGCAATAAGTGTTACATTGTTTCCTGCTTACCTGTTGTAAAACTAATGTATACCAGAAAGGACAGAGTTACCTGAGCATCTGAATTCCTACAAGGAACTGACCTGCTGGCAATGATCTTCCTGATGCACCCCAGCATGCCACAATTCTCCTCATGGAAGTGTAGGATATATAGATACTGAATGCATAGTTACCAGTCACAGAGAGTAAGGATCCCTAGGTATTTGAAACAGGTAAAAATGCTTCTCACTTTTTAAAGGGCAATCCCATTTACCTGCATGTGTATGACTGTGCTATCATATGGTCCTGAAAAGCTCATAGTGCTGTGAGCTCACGGTGGTTTTACAACTACCTGGTCAGCCACCCTACAGAACCCCTACACATGCAAATATATGTGTTCTCTGTACAAATGGTATTTCCAGTGAACTTGCAAATATATCCTTATACAGGCAAGCTCAGTCCCTGCAAATAACCAAGAAAAACAAGATGAACATGGATAATGCTTTGCTAAGTGATTCTTTTCATCTTAACCCCTTCCTTTTTTTCAAAGCTCCATTTTTAGCCATACACATGGCAACTACAGATATATGACCATGTGCTAGGATGATAAAGGGCAGGTAGAAAAAATTCCTCTGATCTTTTTTTTTCCCTCCATCTGCAGGGTGTCCTGGAAGAAGCAGATGAAATAAACAAAATGCACAGATCCACCTCCAGACTGTCTTTCCTCAGTCATGACTACCACCAGGCTCTTACTGGTGTTTCCCAAAGAAAGCCTGATTAACCCACATTCAGTATCTCTACTTGGATAACACACTCTTTTTTTTTTTTTGATTGAGGCTATACTCTCCCCGACACCATCAGTAACTAACCACGAGGCCCTTAGACAGCTTGTCCAGCTGGATATTAACAGGCTGTTAACCCTACCCTTTCCCCAAGTACCACTTGTTCTTCCACCACTCCCAACCCACTTCATTATGTAAGACCCTCCTTCTCCTTGTTTGCTTTTTAAAGATCAGGAACTGAGCCCAGCTGCTTCTTGTTTCTGAGGTAATTGCCAGCATTTCCACAGCTGCTTCAGGGATGGGTTGAGGTTTTAAGTGGCTGGTGGCTGGGATGGTTTTTCTTTTTCCCTTCTGCTTAGTTTCTGACCTTACACGCCGGTATCTACTGGCAAAGCAATGAGCACCTCACTGATGATCTGAAAGTGCCTTGGTCCTATGCAAGATTTTTCCCAAAGCAGGAAAGGATTCATCACATCTGCAGCAGAAAAGGTACAGGTTAAGGTTTTATTGTGAGGTGTGTATGCTAACTTGTAATCAGACACACATGCCATGTTTCTTCAGCAGGTTAACTTGCAAGCGTTTTAGCAGGCTTTTGGTCACCATCTGGAAACAGAAGAAGCAATCAAACTTTACCTGAATAACATTGGGGAAATTGCTCCCTGATTATCAATGTATACTGTGTGGTTTAAGTTGCATAAAATACACTGAAAGAATTACATCAAAACTGCAAAGCCAAGCAATCCAAAGATTGATTTAAAATTGCATAATAGGGATTCTAAGTGCATACTTCTTCTGGTGCTCTCTAGTGATTTATTGTTACATACTGTTGATTTTTTTCTTCATCCTTGGTCAGAACACTCTAAAAAAATACTTTAGTCTGTTTAGTGTAAAATCTTGTTTCGTGTCAGAACTTTAGAGGCAAAATCTGGTGTTCCCAGAAATATTCAGTAACTTCAACTGTATGACTGTCTTTGCTCTTGCACTTTTCTTGCTTCTAAGAGCTACTTTACCATGGGACTCTGTGGCAGTGCTAGAAAGTGCATCCTATGCGTTAGAGGAAGGGCAGGGTCCTGTGGATTAAAAATAAAGACTGCAAATACAGATTGACTGCAACAGGAAGATGAAAGCTTCTAAATGATTCTGTATTAGAAATGGCTTGTGCTCTGCTGATTTAGAACATGGGCAGATCTGTTGTGTGCCTCTGTATCCTTGCTCAGCAGAAGTCTTGGCTAGGATAAGGGATACTGCAGGCCAGGCTATGTGAAGAAGCTTTGCTTACTCATACCTGCATGTACATCTGCAGCTGCTGTTTTTGTCTGTTTAGCCCTGTGAAAATAAAGATAAGTTAACCTTCATCTGCAGAGACATGAAATACCTTCCCTGAGCCCTTCATTCCTGAAGTCTAGATGCCAGGGATGTCAGCCACAGTCAGAGCTTTTGTGGGGGGTCACACAGCGCAGTCACGGCGCTATTGCAGCCGGATGCCAAAGGATCTGACAAAGCTACAAGAGTGCCCACTCACAGGTACAGGCTGGTGGCTGCCTGCCCTGGCAAGAGGGAGAACCATGAAGAGCAATGCTCCCGTGGTTCACTCCTCTGACACAGAGACAATTAACTGTGTCCCTTTGTTATTTCAGTTCTGACTCTCTTCTGTCCTTGTTATTAAAAAAAAAAAAAAAAAAGAGGCAGGGCATGTTGAATTGTTGGTGTTAACTGTAAAGGAAGCATGCCCTGAGAAATGGTTTGAGGCTGAATACTAAAATAAAGAGTTACCATGGATGGTTTTGGGTAAAACTGATATCCCATTCTCAGTCACAAATGCAAAGGCTCAGAGGAAGTCAGAAAGGTGCATTGAAGGCCTGCTTTTGCCCCCTTTTGTGTGTTAACTGAAAGGTGTTTGATATACTCAATTTTTATGGCACTGACAGGATGAAGGTGGGCATGAGTTTAAATATCACAACAGGATCATCTGACTGCTGACTCTACCAGTTTGAGAAATAAACCCTGACAGAAGTGCAGTAAGTTCAGTGAGAAATTCTAATAAGAGAAGGTGGGGTTTTTTTCCTCTTTTAAAATACCAAAGTCTTTTGCCTTGTGATCTCTTTTCCCTCTCTGAATAGCTCTGTGCATTGGTTTGTCTGCTTTGGAAAACAGAAGGGTAAAATGCATGTTTGTAAATGTAATTTATCTTAAATACTTCTATTGATTTTAAATTATTATTACCAGTTTTCTATGCGTGGAATTCTATGGCCTTAGAAAGGAATATTTTCTGCAGATCTTTTTCTTCTCAGTGGCTTATGACTGCGCAATTTTGTTGTCTTTTCACAATAGAACACGAAACTGACATTGAACTGATATTTGTTGCACTGATTCATTGGTACCTTTTTGTACTGGAAGATTTTCCAGGAACCATGCTTGTGTAAGCTTAACCATTTCTGGAAATGATAGCGATTACCTGATTTTTTAAATTGATCCAGAAATCAATCCATGGGTCTGACTAGCATTGTGGGCAGGTGCTTTACCCTCTATTACTTGAGGTGAAAAAGAATTATGTACTGTCTTGTTATAGGATGGCATCTTTTTAACTTTCACATCCCTCATGGTTTTTTTTTTCCCTGCAGTAGCTGGGAACATAATCTGGTAGTGTCTTAGTTGCTGTCTGTGAGCTTGCTGCTTTGGGATACTTTAATAGATAAAGAAAAAGGAATTCTACAGTAGGTGAGTGGGTGTGTTCTGTGAAGTAAATCTCTGAAAAATTAGTTTCAGTTCTAGGTAATTTAAACATAACTTGGTTATTTATGTGTATAATTTGGTGCAAAAAATGGAAATATAATTTTATAGATATGTAAAAAATCTATGTCACAGCATAATTTAGTGTTCAAGTTTCCCTGCTATTTGATTAAAGACTCCAGGTACTTTCAGGTCTTAAAAGTTACTTTTCAAACTCTGCTTCAACAGTCTAGTTTTACACTGTTTGCAACTTCACCTAATGAGTGTCAATATTACAAAAAAGTAGTGATTACATATTGGTCTTACCTATAAGCACAGGGTAAAGTAAATTCATAGGGATATTCTGAGCACAACTTGTCATCTACTGTCCATGCATCTGTGTGAATCACTCTGCTTGAAGTAAAAGGCTTTCTTTCTCTAGACATATGCAAATTCACCACTAGGGAGAAAAGGGAATTAAACTCCAATACCAAAACATCAGTAGATGTACTCTCAAGCACAGTGTGCATCTGTCTACCAAGTAATTTCTAGGTAAATGCCTACTTGGGAATAGTGCAGAAAAAGTCCTTTCAAAAAAACCCCTATGAACTGTGTAAATTTACTCAGCGTCTCCTACTTTTGAAATAAATTGCTTCCATGTGTGTTCTACCATTTCTAGGTGGACCTCCTGAAGCTGTTCCAGTGTAATTCACTTCCAACTTATATAATAGAGTAAAAATATCTCATCTGCAGTATATGTCCAAACTGACCCAGAATTGCACATTTAGGACCACTTTATAAGGAAAACTTGGTTGAGCAAAGAGAAACAGATGTTTCCTGCCTAGTAGCGTGAAGTGAGTTAGTGTGTTGGATGGACATCCAGGATTGCAGTTGCTATGATACTCTCTCCAGGCTGCTTCAGGACTAAAGATTTTGATTTTCAGCAGCTTTAGGAGGGGGCCAGCATCCCCTGGCCCATGTAGATGTGATTGCAAAAGCAGAATGTGAGAGGGGAGACAACGATTACTACGTCAGGAATCAGCAATTAGTGACTGAGTACATGGGGGTTTTGGTCCCAGTGTCAGTCCCTCGGGGTGCCCACCTCACCACACCGTGGCTTGGGTTGGACATGGACTCTCAGGTGGCACCATAGCTTCAAGCAGAGTGGCTCAGGTGCTTGTGCTGCTGGGATGCTGAGTTGTGGTGGTTTATCAGCTGCCAGTACCCAAGTGAAGTTACCGTGGGCTGCCTTGTACGTCTCTCCCTGATCAGAGGCATCCTGAGAGTCCTCAAAAATCCAGACCAAGGCATTTTATGGCCACAGAAACAATAAAAGAAGACAACGGGGGGGGTGTGTGTGTGTGTGTATGTGTATGTAAATAATGTAAAGGCCTCCTGTTTCTCCAAAATACAAGGCAGCCGTGGCCTCTTCTATGGCTTCATGTTTTTCTTGTGGATAATGGCTCCCCTTTGTAGATTACTTTTTTCCCCCTGGGGCCACTTGTGCTGCTTCTGGACTGCTGTTAATATCCCAGTTTTCCAATTTCATTTTACAAGCTAGACTAAGTGTCTGGAAACAGAGGTTCAAACCTTGTATGTATAGTACAGGCTGAAATCAGGGTATCCCACTTGCGTAGAGAGTGCTACAGATGCCTGTCTATATGCCACCCCCTATGTATTCACTTGACCACATTTTAGAATATTAAGGGTTCCTCGGGCGACACAGGTAAAGTTCATGAGGCAACAAGACATGGGGCCATACATTTGTCCTGGAATGTCAAAAGGCTTGTGTTTCATGCCTACTTTTATGACTATTTCTGTATTTTGTTACACAAATAATTTGAGAGAAGTGATCTTTTATTTACCATTGGATTTACTACTTAACAGAGAAGCCTATGTAGCTATTTTTTTTTTTGTCACAGAGGGAGTTTTTTACTACAGATTATTTCTATGTCAGAATAGTGTAGAGGAGTGATGTAAAGAGGTAAATCTTTGCTTCATCAGCACTCTGTATGCAAACAGAGTGACTGATGCAGTCTGGAGCTCTTTCCTGAAGGCATCATGCAAGAGGCTGGGTGCTGCAAATGGAAAAATGAGTAGAAAGACAGTGGGCAGATCAGCACCCTATAATCACTGTTTGAGCTGATTTCTGATGAGTTTCTGTCAATCTTCTGCTTCCACAAGGTGTCCAGAGAGAGACTTTACGAAGTGAAACCAAGGAAGGGGGGCAGGGCAGAAATCACCACCAAAAACCTACATGTGTGAGGGCTTTTATCTACTGATTAATGGTATGGCTTGTGATTACACTTCAAAAATGGTGACAAGAAAAACTGATACAGTGATTTTGTTACATGGTCTACATCCAGAATAGTCATCTACTTTGACTTTTTAGTATTATTTTGCTAGGAAAAAGATTTGCTTATATAGAACATTCAGACAAGTATTATTTTCACTGATTTGTGGTTGTTTCTGGTTTTAAAGAGGGGAGCAATAGGTACCTTGAGAAAGTTGTTTATTGCAACTATGTTACATTGAAACTAAGTTTGATTTAGGAATAAAGCTGGGGATTTTTTTTGTTTTATCTGTGAAGATTGGAGTGCATTTGCATTAGTCATGCTACTGCATAAGGAAGAGGAAGTTACAGTTGAGAGATTGCTTAGTGGAATTAAGGAACGGGGAAAGTTATTTCTAGACTCAAGTTTTCTGTTTTTTCAATGTTTTGTCTGGGCAAGAAAACTGGAAACAAATTGAACACTAGGGATTCATGAAGAGAAGAGGCTGCTTGTAACATCCTCATGGGACTGATGAAGTCTGTGAATTGCTACCACTCATTTTACTTGTTTGAGTTTCCAGGGAAGGTCAGTAGATGTGAACGCGCTTTTAATTGGCTGCAGCTCTCCACTGCCGTAACCCCCTCTGTAGGTATGACCTCAAGGCCTCCCACCCCTGCAGCAGGGAGTTAGCTCCCTCTGAGCTAGCTGATCCATGCAGCTCCAGAACGGTGTTCTCTGGCAGATTTCTCAGCTATGATATAAAATAGATAGGAGCAGATGGGGCATCTTTCAGGTTATGGATTAAGAAGAGGTTGAGAGAGCAGATGGCAGAGTATTGGGAAGTACAGACCTTTATTTCCAACCTCAGCTTTTCAGTAGTGCAGAGAGCAATTGGATCCAGTAGATACAGTTCTTAGTGTATAACAACACTTGAAAGCTTGAAATTATACAAATACAAGAAAACTTTTACAGCTGACTTATACTTACAGAAAAATAGAGGAAAGAATTGTTTGTTAACTTCCATTTCCATACCTTGAGCTATTACTACAATTGCACAGACACTGTTCTCAAAACAATCCAGTAAACAATTATGGTAGATCCATCAGAGTCTGTTTTCTGCTTCTGATGTTCAAGTCAATGACTGAAGACATTGGTAGCCTTTGTTAGAAAAAGCTTGTATTTTGTTGAAATGCACTGTGCTTACTCCTTCAGGTTTCTTCCCAGGAGTTTCTGTAATGCATAATCTTAATACAGGTGATTTAGCTACTACCTTGACAGGGTGGTGGGGGCTCATTTTCGAAAGCCACTCTCCAGCCATAATATAACTGGTGCTCTCCAGCTATTCTCTGCTACTGTTTCCTAGGGTGTGCCAGCTCTTCTGAATTTTGATTCCTGAAACTTCTTAAAGTATTTCTCGCTTCTGTCCATAAGCCTGCTGAGAAGGTATTTCTAAAATACGGGCAGAATTAATTTATTGACTTCTTAAATATTTCAGCGACTCTTTTACTAACTTCTTTCTGTTGGCATGATAAATATGCTCATAACTGTAAGGAAAAGTCCCCATCTGAACTGTCTTGGGCTGACTCCCAGTACACACTGAGGCTTGTATAATACTTCTCAGCAGCAGCTTTGTTAGAAGTTCGTTGACACTGGGCTGGATATGTGTCATCCACCTTGATGTCAGAAAAGACACTTTAGGCTGTCAGTATTGCTGCTGCTGTTTTTGTGGAGGTAAGGATACAAGCTGATTCCACTTAAAACTGCTGGCAGTGACCATGAGGGTCCATGGGAATGCAGTGAAGGAGTTGCTTAGAACACAGCTCAGCATCATGTGGCAGCTGCTGTCCAGTCCTTCCCACACAGGCTGGGCACATGGTGGTGGCACTAGACATTACCTGAACCCAGCACACATAGATCCAGCAGCTTGTGAGAGCATGCCTGTGAAGGACAAACGCAGTGGTGGGAGGAGGAAAGGGCTGTCTGGCAGAACTTCTGCTGTTAAAAAGATATTGGTGAAGGAAATGAAAGTTTTGTATTGCAGAGGTTACACAAAATCATTAAGTCCTATGCACCATCTGCATTACTCATCTCTAGAGCCATCAGGGTTCTGGTCACTAAACATGGTATTAATGCTGCATTAATAAGGAACAGCTTAAACATAAAATAGAGAGCATTATATTTATGACAGTTATATAAGTCCTTCAACAGATTACTGCAGTTAAATGAAAGCTACTGCCACTTAATCTAGTCACAAAACTGTATAGTAATTCTAAGATTTATCATAATTATGATGACATTAAGTAATTTCTGTTTGTTCTTGTTTCTTTGCAAATGAGATTGAAGTATACCTTACAAAGATGGCATATCTAGCTGCATGACTTCCAGGTGCATGAATTCTCTTTGTCTGCTAATCCCTTGCTGGCTCTGGACTTTTTTGGCAGCTAAACATTTCCTGGGGTGCACTGTAATAACAGGCAGCTGTCCTGTCAACTCCACTGAAAAAGGAGATAATATGGCAGACAGCATTTGCTTTTCCCCAGACCCATTTCTTACAGTTCCCTAAACTGATTCAAGTATCTGCTCTTAGTTGATGATGTAGTTTGTGTAGAACCAGGATGTATTTCTTGGGAACAAACGTAAAAACTATCTGCTGCAGAAAAGGCATTGTGCAGTAGTTTCCAATCAAAACACTTGTGAGGAGCTGATGTGTTTGTATGGAGGAATGGCTATTTCAACACAGCTGAATATTCCCACAGACTTTAATCTGCAAGAAGGCTCTGTGCAGTGATGAACAGGCCCTTCTGAGTTCTGGATTTTCATCTCTGTCTCAGTCATCTTGTCAACCTGGGGGCTTAAACTAAAGAGCCTCTGTAATGAGGTGTTGAGTTTTCTGGGTAACATTTGTCTTAGTGTCTTGCTGAAGTCTTTGGTCTCTCCTCTGAGAGGCTGAACATCCTCAGCCACCCCTGAGAGAATTCAGCTTTTTTACTCTGCAGTGGAAGTTAATGTTAATGCCCACAGTGGCACTGAGCGCTCCATGCTGGGACATATTTCATGTGCCAGCGTTCCGCCTTGAACCTCCCCGCTTGAAGCACCCATGTGAAGTAGGAGGTGCCTAAGGATAATTAGGCTAATTAGGGCAGTTCAATGCTTTGATATGTCTAGACAATGTGTTATGAGGAGATATTTTTTAGAAAGGCTCAATACTCTGAAGTTAGCCATTCTGGGATTGATGTTCCATGGAATCAGTCCTTCAGTTTATGGGTGTTAAGTGGCTAATCCTGACTACAAAATTTCTTCCCAAGTAAATATTTTCACTAAAAAAGCAGTCTTCCTATTTTTATTTTCACCCACAGACACGAACAAGTCTTCTAAGTGAAGTAATTATGATTTATTTGCAAAACATATTTCCACATCCCAGTCCATCTAGCTTTTATGTTTCTCTCTAAATCTAAATATATTCTTTTGCACTGAAGTTGCATTCTCTCCTGGGCTGGTAACCTTTGGAAAGTTATATGTGAATCCACTTTATCTCCAGAGCTGCTGTGTAACAGCTGCATTCTTAGGTCTGTACATGGGTAAACTGTTGCTTTAAGTAATCTTGGATGACTGGGATGGAAAACATGTGATGAACTGCTGCTCAGTGCTTATTCTTTTATCAGCTCTTTGATCCTTGCACTTTTATCCATTTACTGCTCTTCTCTAAGTGTGATGTGTAGGGCAGTGCTCAGTTTTGTTGTAACCTTTAGTTGTGTGGTACCTGAAATCAGTAAAGCAGTGGTGTTAGCCCTGGGGCTGTTCAGTAGGAACACAAGAAATGAAGTCCTTTGGAAATGAAGAACTATCTTGATATAAAACTAATGGTGATCAAGGTTTAAAAAATTGACACCTTGCAAGCATACCTGTGGGCAGCATACGATTCCTAGGGGGAAGAGGGAGGGATTTCAGCCAGAAATTTTCAGTTTCTGAAAAACTGTGGAGAAGGAAGCATAGCTGACTTGCCAGCTACTGAAGTCCTTGAAGTTGATTTAATCCTGATGTCAGGCACTCTTTCCAACATGGGCAAACAGCCCATAATGTAAACTCTGGGGATGAAACTGAATTTGGTGGTCACTTGCATGTCTTGAGGCATGAAAGCGAACTTGTGGTTAAAGCATCTGTCAGGGGATTAGGAAGGTCTAAAGTTGAAAGCAATGATCTTCTAGGAAAGCATAACAAGCATCCTCTTAGTAGAAAGCCTTGTGGCTGCTCTGCTGAACGCTGGCCGTGCACATGATCACCTTGTGCCGAATGAGTCACCCTTGGGGGTGTAACGTGACTCTCTGGGCTTCCCTGCTGCACTACCAGTCTGTGCCACCGAAAGGCACAGTCCTTGGCCCACTAATGAATGTGGGAATGGCATGGGCTGGGGGCAGGTTTCATCTTTCTAATAGTACTGTAACAGGCCACCCTTGCTAACAGTATCCTCATTTGATGGGAGACTGAAAGACAACATTACCCATGCTTGGGTAGAAAAGGGAGTAGTGACTTCTTGTTGCTCCTGAAGCAAGGGATATATTGCCTCAAGCTCTGCTTGTAATTCTGCCCAAATTGGCTCAAATGTGAAGTTCAAATTCACCTTTTTTGAGTGCTTCTTTCCATTTTGTTTTTTCAAGCTGTTGGAGGAACTGAAAAACAACTTAGGGAAAATTTTACCTGGAAGTTTCAGAAATTTGGTCTCTGTGTGAAATGAGGCCAGGAAGATTCTATATACCTCAAACTTGCATGTAAATAACTTCCTTAATAACATGGGCTGAAACCCTTCAGTGCTTCAGTCTTGCTCCTGCATGAATCTGAGTTCTCTGGTCTTCAAATTTACAGTTCAAGATTCTTGGAAACCTCACAGTGAAATGTGTGATGCTTCTGTTACCAGCTCCAATGCTTTCTCCTCAGGAGAGTAACTGACAGCATTGGTGGCAGTGGGTTTGAGGCAGAAATACAGAATAAGGATTTCCTTGCTTTTTAATTTCTCATGGCTATTCATGCAGAGATGCTGGTCAAAATCTACCTTGGATTTTTTTTCATTTTCTTCAGCTCACCATCAAGACTGCATATGGTTGTTAATTTGTTTATTCCATGTTGTGTGGCTCTTAGGAATGCATGAAAAAAAATTATTTTGCTTACACAACTACTGGTGGAATTGTTAGATCCATAAAATCCAAATGCTCTAAAGTTCATGACCTTGTTTCAAATATCCCAGCCAAGCTTCATTAGAAGAAATTTTCTTTTATCCATTTATTTTCCAGACTATCCCCTTAAAACATGTGTAGTGCTGTGATTCCTCAGTGTGCTTTCCCTAGATGAAGTTCAAATATTTTGCTATCAGTTGGATGTGACAGCCATAAGAGAAAACTGAGATAAAAATAAATGGCTGCACCTACTGTGAAGGTTTGTTACAGAACAGAACTTTCTGTAGTGTATCAGAATATTCCATGAGCATTGCAAACAGTTGTGATACTGCTAACATAAAATTTTCCCTTTAAATCATACTACTGAAATTGAAACTCAGCCAGGGCAGAACCTAACTCAGTGCCCTAAAGACCAGTGGGTCACAGCCTCCAGCAATCAAAGGGTTATTTTCAGTCAAAAGGCAGCACCTTCAACAGCCGTGCCATAAGGCACTGCACTGGGTGACTTGGTGCTAGTACCCGGGGAAGGATGCTTACCAGGGAAATGTGGTGTTTGTCAGTGGCCACAAGCCTGCAGCAGCCTGTTCAGTTTGCAGGTGCTGAGATCATTATGTCAACAGCCCTGAAATTCTGGTGGGCAGCACTTGCTGGTGGTCTCTCTTGAACTGGCTCCTCTGCATGTTTCCAGATGTTAGTTGTATTAGAAACAATTGAAAATTTACGGATGCCTTCCAAATATTGCTTATCCGTGTAAGACATGGTTCTGGTTGCCAAAATGATGTGCTGGGATCATGAATAAATAGAGATGTGCAAATGGGATGTGAGAATTGCATAAAACAGGTTTTTTTTAATGAAGATGTTGTTTGAACATTATGTAATGTTGGGGAATAGCTGTATTATAACATAAACTGGGCTTAATGGACTGTAATCTAGGAATGGTGGTGAATAATATCTGGACTCAGTTGGTTGGCCATCGTTGTTTGCTGTTACTGGTTCTCACTGATTTTTATGGTCCACTCTGTGGATTACCCAGTTACAGAACTGCTCAAATGCCCTCTTGATTAAAAATGCTGCTTCTGCCAATGTTTTCCCTAATGCACAGTGCATTTTGCCTTCTTACAATAAACAATACATTTGTATTTTTCTGTTTTCTGGGCTTTTGCGAATCATGACAACTGCAGCACATGCTGGAAGTTGCAAAATTGTCCTGTGTTTTGAATCAAGCCCACTTTAAAGAAGAAAACACAGACCTGTCCCTCTCTAACAGATTCAGAGATCCTTTATGCCTGGATTTAGGTTTCTGCTTTTTGGAAGAAGAGGTGTAACCTTTGAAGGTTTTTTAATGTCTTAGTTCTAGTGTGAGCACTCTACAGTTTTTAGAATGGTTGGCCAGGTCGTTTAAATTGCCACTATCTAAATTGCCATTTGCCAGTTGATGGAAGCCAGAAATAACACTTTGCTGAGTGAAGTTGCTGGAAAGATGCTTCACAGAAGCAACTGACTGATTTCACTTCTCCTGCTATTCCAATGCAATTCGCTGGTTTCAGCATCAAAAGAAGTATGAAGATGCCAAGCCAAATTTATCTGCCCGTGTGACTCCAAATACATACAGCTGTCTGGGATCAGACACAGCTTCTGACCTCGAAGCCAGCAGTTTAAAAATGGCGGTGACAAAATGAGTATGTTGCAAGAGAATAATGGTCCTCCCAACTGACTTTAAGTCCTTTAACTCTGCACTTTTCAGTAAGGACAAAGGAATGCATAATAAGAAATGTTGTTGAGTGAAGCTTTGTGCAGGATGGATTTATTCTCTGTGTTACTCTGTAATTAACTCACCAAATGCTTGGGTTATACTCATTGAAAATGGTCAGAGGTGCTTTCCTCCATCACAGAATAAAGGACAAGCTAGATCTATGCAGTACTACCTGTGACACTTGCCAGTGTTCAAAATGGTTAAAAGTAGATTTTGTGCAAACCCAAGGTGCTCTATAGCGAGCTGACTGCACTATTTATCTGAACTTCCCTGGCAGATAAGGCTTGTGATCTCTGATTGCAGCTTCTGAAAGCCAACTCTGTTCAAACAAACGCACCGCAAATCAGTTTGGGCTCATCTGGCTGATGTTGATGGAGCTCTGTGTGGAGAGTTGATAAGATATGTCAGTGTCTTATCTCCCTGCTTTACATCTGAAAGAAACATGTGGTGAAGAGTGCTTGCATGGCTATGGAGAGCATTTGATTTTCCCTGATGCTTCACAGCAAGAGTAAAAGCCTGTAGAGGTGTTTCACACCCTCTCAGCTCTGCTGCCAAAGGCCCCCAAGAGGCCATAAATAGGTGAACTTGCCTGAGACAGCCCTGGACACAGCACTGAGGTAGAGTTCTTGTGGATTTGTGTAGGTTTTTACAGATTGGGACTCATGTTTCAGACGAGTGCCCCACAATTACCTGTGGTTATGGACAAGTCAATTAACGAGCATAAAAATCACATGTGTGACTTGATATACACTCCACCAACAGAGCAGAAGCTGAGACCTGGATCTGAATGTAGGAACTGCCAAGTCAGTGTTGGTTACACCACTGACTTGGCTGAATTGCCACCTTTATTATGTGTATGTGATATACAGCTTGTGTGCATGTATATGTTACTGAGGAGAAAGTGGAAAGAATGAACTGCATTTCCATTGCAATTAATTTTTCTGGTAGGACTGATATTTTTACTGAAATTCAGGATCTAAAAACAGTGATTATTGTATCAACATTTAGAGTAACAGGTAATTTTGCTGCTACATTGAAATCTGACTATTGGAATCAAGTCTCAAAATTATATTGAACTATGTACTGAGTAACATCTATTCCCTAATGATGAATTCATTTTCAGTTAATAACAAGTCTTTGTGAAGTATAATGAAAAATACAGTGCCATGCATAGTAAACTGGTCTCTGTTTTCTTTGACAGCATGCCAGTTTCTCAGCTGCAACACTACTATACTATTCATCTCCATAAAGGGCTTTTTTGAAAGCATTATTAAACAGCAGGAAGGAATGGTGTATGACAGCTTCATTAGTCACTAGGAGCCAAACCTGGCCACTTTCTGCTGGGAAATATTAGCACAATCCAAAACATTCCTGGGTTGATGGCATCCAAACATTTTTTTTCCCCAAAATTTTTGGAGTGTAGCCAGATCTTGGTTTGAAGATCCTGGAATGGCAGCTGTACTATTAAGCCCTCTTTAGGTGAAGTTTGTCTTTTTCTGTGAGGAAAACATGGACTTCTCTGTCTTAAAGTCCAGAAATATTTGCAGGACCCTCTTTAATCTGAAACACACAGACAAAGGAAGTTCTCTCCAAGTGCAAAGTGTGATCTTGCTGAAACTGCAAATGGCCCAGTACCATAACTGCAAGCAAGCCCCTTTGTACCAGACACAATGCTTGATGATTTTGCATGTTTCTGTGCAGTGTTTGCTAAAGGTGCATACAGCTGGCACGGTGCTCTGACTTGTTTAAGGTGCTCACAGTTCCACTGAGATCAGTAAATGTGAGGTTCTGAGCTAACAGTAGCTCAGTTTCTATTTGTTAGCCTGAAACTAACTGTATTTAAAGTAAGACCCTTCTGCATCTTGCTCAACAAGATCCAAGCTACAGGATAAACATCAAGGATAAAAATCAAGTTCCTGCATGCATCTGTTGCATGATTTATTGCTCTTTTGAAAATATAACATGCAATTTGTAAAGTGAATTTCCTGTCTAAGAAAAGTAAAATGAGCAAAGCCTGCAAAAATCCTGTTGAATGCTTTAGCTAGCTTTGATTCCAAGAAAACACTACCTAAAAGTCAGTTCTTTGTTCAGCAAAGCCTCAGTACTGGAGAAGTCCAGGGAATCGATGGAACTCCTATTAAAAACACTGTATACAAAGAAGTATTTTATGGTGCAGCTGTTCTTAATTTCCTGTATATTTGTAAAAATAAAATTAGCCCTTAATACATAGTTATTTATGCTCTTCTACCCACCTGGAACTTTCTGTGAATATTTTACAGGTAACACCATTCATAATTAACAGTAAGCCAACAAATGCCTGGTGCTTGAGTGATGACTTACTGTACACTTACACGCTCAGCCAAGACCTGGCGTGACCAAGCCAACTGCAGGAGGGCAGATTGTGCAAGAGTGCCTCTGCATGCTATTGGAAATCCCGATTTTTTTTCTATGTCAGCCAGTGTGACAACCCCATTTGGACTGCTCTGTGGGCTCGAGCCCAAGCAACAGACTTGGCTCAGAGTCCCTGGAGGCTCCAGCTCTTGCTGAGCTGCTCTTGCAGTGTATACCGGGTCATTGTACTCGCACAAGCCTGCAGTTGTCAGCTTTGGTGTCTCCCATTGCCAGTAACAGCTGAGACCCTTCAACGCAGAGATCACAGGAGGCTATTCTCTTCCAAACTTTTTTTTTAAAACATAGAGTATTTGGTGTGAGAGTCAGTTCTCATGATTCTTGGGGGGCTCTTCCTTGTTCAAGCTATCTCAGTGACAGCCTTGAAGTTAATGTGCGTTGGCCCACAACCTTGTAAGGGGTTTACTGGTAACAATAGCCACAAAGCCGCAACTGAAAAGCTGTGTGCTTAATCTACAGGATTAACACAAACAAGATGTCCTTGAGCAGGATAGGTTTACAGCAGTCTAGCAGGAGTCATTTTCTCCGAGAACAGAAAACAAAACCTTTGTAGGCAGTGCCTGGGGAGACGGGAGCAGAGCAGACGCCCAGGGCGACTGTCAGCAATGGGCTACCGGCTCTCCCCGCTGCTAATCCGAAGGAGCCGCCTCCAGTTGGGCAGCGCCTCTGCCTGTGTGTGATCCTCTGATGGCGAGGTTGCTTCCAGTCCTCTGCAAGCTGGAGCCATTCCTGCAAGTACCTCTTAGTGCAGTTTGTCCTGGTGCTCTGAGATGCTGGTGGGCAGGTCTTGGGGCATGAACCACAAGACACCTGAACTCACACATGTCCTTTCTGACCTCCCTTGGTGAAAGCCAACCTTTGCTCAAAGGTGGGATTTGCGGATGGTGGAAATAATCCTGTGCTACCAGGGGCCCGGAGAAAACCACACACACACACTTGTAATGGCAGCTGGTTAACTCCATCTCCCACAGCAGCTTCCAGTTCCACTCCAGCAATAACAATGTATTTCTTCCCACACCTTGGTATTGGTTTCTCAGTTAATGACCCTGCAGCTCATTTTTGTCCAGTGGACTTTTGTTTGTGAATCTGTTCTCTTTGCCTTGGCCCACTTATTCTTGCTGTTGGACCTCACTGAAAGCCCTCCCTAAACATAACAAGGACCCAAGGAGAAAAACGTTTCATATTTTTTACTGTTCTCAAAACTACCAGTTAAGAGTGAATTTATCTAAAAACTGGTTTAAAAATAATAGACCCTTTTCTAGTCCTCGATGCAAAGGATATAATCTCTTGTTGATAATATTCATTGAATCTCAGCTGTCCTGATTAATACTTTTAAGGTGGTCTCTGCATCCAAGAAGACTAGAATGAAAAGAAGACTATGAAAACAGGAATTTATTTTTTAGGTTAAAGAGAATCCCTAATATGCACGAACTAAAAAAAAAATCATGCTCTCAAAAAAAATTACCAAAAATACCATATAAAACTTTAATTTTATAATTATTCTTCACCAGCTGGAGGAATTATACTTACTAGGAAACACAGTATTTACTGGGATAGCATGGGCTTACAGCAGCTTCTCTGGTAGCTGATTTCTACAAGAATACAAAATGCAGTCCTAGCCCAGAAGTTTTAGTGCACTCTGTGTCTGTGTGCTGTAGCTTTGCAGGTGTGATGGATAAATTAAGCTTCACAGCACTCCCTTGAGATGGTGCCCAGAGTAAGAATCTAGGCCTGGAGATCTGAAGCTAAATCCCTCTGAATAATTTTAAAAGCAGATTGGTGGCACTCTGGAGAATAGTGAGGTGAAGCAGGGGAGGAAGGGCGTGTAGGGGTGCTGCTATCCAAGCAGGGCTGAATCAGAAGGTTAAGGAAGGCATACCAATAAGGAATGGAGAGACACAGGGGTCTGAGTTAACAGGTGACTTCTGTGATGGTAGGGAAAAGATTATTTGCTTTTGTAATACTAGGACGAGATTGATTGCTTCCTAATGCTGTGTGTAAAGGCAGATGGAGCAGTGGTGGATGAAGAAGGCAAGTGAAAAGGCAGTGGGTTACATCTTCCTCTTTCAGAAACTGTGTGTCAAATCAGCAGAATTTGAAAAGGCTTCTAGCCTTAAATACAATAAAGATAGCTGCTTTGTACAGTTACAAAATATGACAAAATAATTTCAGTTTCCCTGATGCCTTATATTGCCCTTTCATTTACAGCTCTCTGTACAAAATAGCAGGTACCACCTACCTGTGTCAGCTGAGTGTCAAGCAACCGTAGTACAAAAACTTGTACTGCTGCTTGTGAAGAATGTGCTGACCCTGGACAGTATCAGAATATTTCACCAGGAACGCCTCAACAGGCACAGGTGAAGCTCTCATTAAGCAGTAGAAAGACCATTTATTACATCGGTTGTAAGAAATAACATGAAATAATGCTAGAAACACTGGTCAAGAAGGATCCTGCTTCATTACAGATATCTGGCAATAAGACTTCTGACCTGGGCTTATAGAAGAGAGAAGTACTTATTCTGTGAAAGATTTTTACCATAGTCTCTGAGAGTATCTAGGTTGTTTGAATTCTGAATCGTTTCTGATTAACAATTGGCCTGATTTTGGCAGTCTTGACTTATTAACATGCAATACACTACCTGACACACTGACCTATTAACTAGTCTTTTATCTGAGATGCCACAAACCCCTCTGCACTTTCATTTTGCAACAGCTATGAATGATTTTGGAGCACAATAATTCCTAAAAGAAGCATTTTGACTCTGGGAAAAAAAGCAAACCACTTTGAAGGTGTGTCATCCCCTCACTTTATTTAAGAACCACCCAGCATAGATGCGACTGTCAGAATTTTATCCAGGTTGTGGGCGCACTCTGTTATGCCTGGTTTGGACACAGTTGCCTCAGAGCCAGTCTCAGGCACTATCACATCTCTTTGCACAGATGAAAATGATAGTGAGACACTGAAGTAGTTGTGCAAGAGATCAATGCATGTCCAGCATGACCAGCCCTGCTTTTGGGCTTCTAAGGCTGGACTAGATGGACTGGATGGACTAGAGAGTGCCCTGTGTAGTCAGCTGGCAGTTTTGAGTCCCTTTCCAATACTCATATTACACAGATATTTTCTAGTATGTGGAGCAGAAAAGTTGATAATTTCTGAGTGATTTCTTCTCTATCATTTGTGAAGTTAACCAAGTCTGCAATGACATGTATTTATTTTGAGGAGGCCTAGGAGGAGACTGAGGCCAGTACAGTAGCATTCAGTTAATAGTGCAGAAAATTACTCAAGTGCAACACATCAAAGACTTTGCTTCCATTAAGCTGTGCCAGTGCTTCACATGATCTTTTTGAGTGGAGAATGATGAATACATGATCTGAAGTGTGGGCCCAGTATCTACATACAAGAATATGTAGATACCTCATTTCTCTAAGGCAGAAATGGCTTCATAAGCCAACATGACCTCTCAAATGAGACTACAGGGCTACTGTGCAAAAGGGTGCCATCCATCTGCTACTCAGCTGGCAACTGTTGACTGTGTTTCAGAAGCTGAATGTTCTTCCCATACAGTTAATTTCTTCCCTGGCAGAAAATGCTGATACAGAGTTTGATTTTAAACAATGAGAAGAATAATGGGGACTACAGAACGGTACAATGAACTCTGTTTCTTTCACGTGGCTCAGTTCCTATCCTCAGGCATTGCACTGCAAGAAAAAAAGCCATCCTGACAGAGTTCAGGAGATACCCTGCCTGATGGCTTTTCAAAGGCTGTCTGAGAGGTAGCTTGTGATTGCACCTAACCAGTGCTGCAAAAAATGAAGTCTTTCCCTGAAATGGTAATAAGTGGCTCTGCTTGTAAGAGGTTTCTTCCCTTCTGGCCTGGGAATGACTAGTCAGTGACTGAAGGGATGAGGTGGTGAGGTCTGTATGATCAGCTGAGGACTTGGGGCAGCCTTGTGCAGCTCCAGGATGGCTGAAGACTCTGTGGTTCCCACTGCAGTCTTGCTGGCCAAAGGGCCTCCATGAGCTCCATGTGTCCAGTGTATGGAGTCACCAAAATGCATGTGATCTACGCAATCACTTTTTAATATTTTTTTTTTTTTTTTTTAAAAAGATACCTATTCCTTTGTGTCTATCTCCCGATTCTTACACTTTACATTTTGGATATTTATTGTACAGTTTAAGTATTTGCTTTAAAGAAAATGTAATTCAATGTCTCCCCAAAGATTTGCTGTTCCCCATAAACATTGCCTGGAAACATCTGTTTCCCTCATATGGATCTCATAATTTGTGCTTTGGATTTCATCCAGTGCTCTGTGGAAAAGTGATGCCTTCCAGAGACAGAAACCTGATTATGAGAAACCTCATGGGCAATAGTGAGTGCCTTTGTTGCAACTGATTTTGAAGACACAGAGAGAGAGAAACAGAGATGGGAGAAGCGGTTTTTATGAAATGTTTTTCGTTACAGGACATGTCATGTGCTCTTGTAGTCCTTTCAGGGAGATGCAGAGTAGCCTCTGCCTGAGGCTGTGTTTCTGACCCTTTACCAACTCCTCTCATACCTGACAGACACAGGGGTCTTGAAGATCACAATGTTCTTGAAGTTTCACCAAAGTAGGTTAGTGGAAAAGGAAAAGGACCATTTTCTTTGAGTGCTCTGACTGCAGCACTATGTTGTTAGGCATCAGAAAATCTATGCAGAGAGAATTTGCAAAGAATACAAGAATTAAATAAGCTTTAACTAGTCACAAAACACAAGTAAATACACCAGACTTGCAGTTTCAACATTGATGAAAATAATTGAAAATAAAGCACTTCCAACTCCAAACATCTTGAAGAACAACCTGTGGTGTGTCCTGTACTGAACAGGAGCTGTGCAGACAGCAACATACAGGACTGGGTCTCTTCTTCATCTTTCTCCCTCCCTCCATGGCAGTGGAAGAGGGTCCCTTCTACAGGGCAGCAGTTCAAGAAGGAGGTGGAAAAAGCCTTGCCCTTTGACCTGCTTTGGCTTGCACCAACTGATGGTACAAAGGAAGGATAATGTGTTCATTACCAGCCTATGCACTTCTTAGGGTTCAAATGCTCTTTGGCATTTCTTAGGGCTTGTCCTTGTGGAGAACGGGAATTTAGCTTAAAATAAAACAGCTGGAGAATAAGAAGTGGCAAAAAATGGTGATGGGAGGAACTTGCCAAAAGCAGCAAGAATTCGAAATTCCTTTTCTGTGTTCAGTGCACAAATCCCGTCCCCCTAGCCATTTGTCTTTGAGAACAAGCCCAAGGAGGAGGTGTTATATACAGAGATCTAATGATCAGAGAGTTTGCCCAGGCGTGCAGAGTTCAGATATGTCCTCAGCCTGAAGTGCCCATCATCCTTCACCTCCTACTTCCTCCCATCCCTAGGACAGTGCTGGTTAAGCATTTGCATCTGAATGGAACCATTTTGCACTACTCTGATTAAAATCTGCAAAACAAAGTCAGTTGGGCCAAGTTTGCAGTCAGTCAAGAATTTTATTGGATTCAGCTCTGCATTTAGCTTTGCTCCGAGCTAGTCGTGGAATTCTGGATAAATAACCAATCTGTGCTGTATTGTATTGACCTCCTAAACATGTCACAAGACTTAGGAGTTCAGCCTGTGGGAGCAGGAACTTCACTTGTGTTTCATGCAATGCCAAGTTCTTTGACTAACATTAAGAAATGGTCCAAGATTACCATTGTCTTTGTGCAGGAAAGTTTTTTACCTCTGCTTGGAAGAGCACTGTGGGTCCACCAGGCTGTACATTTGCTTGTGACATACTACACTTCTTGGCTTTTGGTAGCTGCCCACACCCTTCCCTTGTGTTTGTTGTAATCGGTTACATCTGTCTGTTTTTGTGCGCGTACTGACCTCAAATAGGAACAGCAAAATCTCTCTTTGGGAATAGCCGTGATGAGGTACATATCCTTTGTGTCGGTGCTCATCATCCCTGGTTGTTTGGTTTGGGCTCACCCCTCTGTACACAAATTTGGTTTTGCCAGGCCTCTGGAATTTTCTTCTATTTTGCCCAAAGCAACTCTTAAGTAGAGGCTTTCCTTCTTGAACAGTGAATTTTGGATGCTCCCATACGCTCGCTGTGTCCAAATAGCATTACACATGTCCTACTACATGAATTGTTCACTTAAAATTGCTGGAAATGGAGCTTTGGTACTGGGCAGATAAGGACCGTGGTGAATGTCTCCATTGCATCTTGATTAAGTGAAAGCAACTGCTTCGTTATTCCACTACCTTAAAAAACTTGCTTTTATTGTAGTGCCTTCTTTCTAATTCTTCATCCTGTGGTCTCCTTACAGCTGAGGAAACCTCTACCTTCTTGTCCCTTGCCACCCTGCAAGAATCCTGATGCAAAAGTGTGGTTAAATGCTAAACTAAGTGCTGCTCTCTTGCTCTATCTCTTGGTGTTGCAGAGATGCCCCAGAAAAGTGAGCCTGGGTCTGGGCCACCGAGCAGTCCCCAGATGAACAATGTAACCCTGCAAGCATGAGTTGCTCAGGGTTCTCCCAGCTCTGACTTTGCTCTGCAGGAATGGAGCTGCCAAGTTCTAGTCAGAGAGTGGAGAGAGGTCAGTATTTATGGGATCTGAGCATTATTTATGTCACAGGAAGAAAAATAGGGTAGATTATGGTCACCAGTGCACTTGTGTTGCACAGACGCACAAGAAGCATCAGTAGAGTTTGAGTCCAGCAAAGACCTAATTGGTTTACAGCATAGCTCAGTGTTTTTCATTCCTGGGGAATATGTGTCTCTTGGTTTTGAGTCAAATGGGACACTTAGGAAAGAAAGGGAAAAACTGAAAAACAGAAAATGTGAGTACAGCTTGCAGTCTGCCTCTTCAAAATACAAGCTGTGCTGAGGTAAAACACTTCCTGGGATAGCAGCCATCTCTGGGTGGGGTTGTTTTGGAGGAGGGAGTTCAAGTAGGCACGGACATGAGTGAGGAAAGTGCTGCAGTTTTCCTGAAAGTGGAATGATGTTTTTAAAATTCCTATCCACCCTCAGTACTTGGGGTTTGCTGTCTCTTTCTGTTAGGAAAGCACGTTTCAACTTAAAACCTAGCATGAAGTTCATGTTCAAATGGCCTACTGGCTGTACTGAACATCAGCAAAATTCTGGGTTTGGACCTTGCATGTGTCTCTTCAAGAGCCTGGTCCCTTCTGCCCTGCAATCCAGCCTGAAGTGTGTTGCTGGGAGGGAGGGGGCTCTGTGTTTGCAATTGGGTGATGTGGCTGGGTTTGGGGAAGCCCAGTGTGTGATCCCTCTGACCCTTTCCAACCGTCTGCTTGCTCACCAGCCCTGCCTATCCTTTATTTGTTTGTTGTATTCTTTATATTTATTAACTTCAGTCCCAGAACTGAAGAGGCGCCGGGGGGAGATGTGGGGTGTCGCTGCTCCCGCTCTGCCCTCTCTCGGGTGGCAGCAGTGGTGTTGTGCCTTCCCAAAGGCAGGCAGCAGCAGCCACTCGCAGAAGTGTTTTACCCGAGGTCTGGCACACCAGCGATGCTGAGCAGCGCCTGAACTCGCCCAATCCCCATGGGATGCTGCGGGCGCCTGAGCCGTGTCCTGGCTGTCTGTCCGGGCAGGGGATGTGCTGACGTGGCTCGCTTAGGGAGCGCATGGAGCACATGAGTCCCCGGCGACAGAACTGCTGGAGCACCTCGGCTCTGGCGCTTCAAGCTGCTGCGCTTGCAATGAGATCTCTATGGGTGCAGCGGAGCTGCTGCTCTGACACCAGGGCAGGTGAAGCCTGGGAACTGCGGTCAAGCAGCAGTGCGATGCAGCAGGAACCTCTCAGCCTTTCGGCTGGGCAATCCAGGGGTGTTCAGGGAAAAGAAGAGCCTTCAGGTTTCTTCATTTATTGCAATAAAGCCTTAGAAAAGATTATTTTTTTTTTTTTCCAGTCTCCACACTTTAGAAAGGGGTAGGGAAGGGCCTCCAACTCAATATGAAAAGGTGACTTTAAAAAGAGTAACAGTTTGGGAGCAAAGGCAAATGGAACTTGTTTGGTTTTGTTGAGGTTTGGGTTGTTGTGAGGATTTTTTATTTGACTTTTTTTTTTTTTTTTTGGTAACAACATTGCTCAATATTTAATCTTCTGCAGAACAAATAACTTCTGTTTCCTGTGTTATGAAATCCTGGAAACAGTTTTGAATTTTAAGGAAAGCAAGCACACTTCTGCAGAGATGATGCAGCAAAAGAGCTCCCTCTCTTGTCCACTTGTAGGTCTTGGCCAGTTTTCTGCAACGTAAAAGTATCAGGCTAAAACCAGAGAGAAACCGGTGTTAAATTACATTGAATTGAGGGTTTATCTGCAGTTTTCTGCTTTATATCAATTTAATTCAAATGTTTGGAAAAAACTGAGTAGCAAATGTTGGCGTTCAACACCCAGTTGAAAAAAAATGAAACCAAAACCAGTGAAACATCCAACTGTTTTTGATAAAGTGCTGAAATGCTACTTCTGAAATAAGTTCTTAAAAACACAGTGGGAGATATGTCTTTCATGATATCTACAAAATACTCAGCAAAACTTGGTTTTGATTATATTTTTCTCATCAGTTTTAGTTACCAGTAACTAAAATACTAAATACTACCAGTAACTAAAAGACTGGGTAAAAATAAAAAACTCTTTAAGCCTCACTTTCAGAGTCAGGTCAGCTGGGCTTAATCCAGTTGTAGAGTAAGTCCAAGGAAAAGATGTTTTAACAGCAGCTATTGAGCTGTTAGTTGTTCATTACTGTGGAAAGCTAGAAGCAAATAACTTGTGAAGTGTCCCTTTTCCAAGGTAGTTCTAACAATCCTGTATTTATGAAATGTGACTTTCTGTGCACCACTGTAATAAAAATTGCATGTTCAGAGTTAAATGCTCCATTTAATTTGTGCCATACCTTGTAAAGTCAAGTTACTGCATTTGTGTGCTTGGTTTTCCCATCAAAATCTTTCATTTAATGGGAAAATGACTATACTAAGAGGGCTTCTTAATGATAGAGTGCTTCTTCCAAACTGTAAATTTTGTTGTGTTTGGAATATGTTTTCTTTTATGAAACACATTCTCACTTGAGATTTAATATCATGATTAACTGCATTACTAGTTTTATGACTCCAGTCAATTTTTTTTTCCCACTGAAATAAATAGATAACTTTCTTACAAGCTTGCATGTGAACACTTTGCAGAAAACCACCCTTATGCCTTAGGAGTAGCCAAGTGCTTTTGATAATTCATCTGAGATGACAAAGCAATCGCAGCATTGCAACAGCTTTGTAAATTCTGCCCTGCAAGAAGATAGAAACCAAGCAGCGTGTAAATCTGCCTCCAATATTTTCTTAAGCTCCATGCCATCCTGCCCAAAAGTTCCTACAGATTTCTCTTCACTCAAGGCCAGACTGATGTTTGTGAAGACTTTTAACAGTGATAGTTTGGACTGAAATCTGCCAGTCTTATCAAGGGTGGGGGGATACTGACTTTGCAGAAAGAGTTGAATGACTGTGGACACCACTAAATGGATCCCTAGTACTCAAAATAAATTATGTTGCTTTAAAACAGTGGGCAGAAAGGTCTTCAAAGTTTGAGACAGGGATTAATTAAAGAGGGAAAACAGATCTTCCACCCAGCTTGGCTTCTTGCTCTTCTTAAAGAAATATTTCACTTAAACAAAAAGCTCATGATTTAATGGAAAGCTGATTTCATTGCCTTATTTGAAAAAGTTACTTGAGCAATTTCAGATTTCTTGTTACTTCAATGGGATTTTTTTTCTGCATATTATATATTTCATTCAGTATTTTCATCATATTTTTGTATTTTCACACATTTTTTTGATGGCACTTTCATCTTTCACTTTGGTGTTTCAAATAACTTGAGTCCTTTAATAACTTTAATAACTTGAGTCCAAATAACTTTTTTGATGGTGTTTCACTTTCACTTTGGTGTTTTCAAATAACTTGAGTCCTGTTACCTTGATTTAAAGTGTTTTGCAGACTCTTCTGATTGGAGTCAGGGAAGTACAACTTGGGAAACTGTATGTATGCTAAGAGAAAAATTCTTACTTTAGCAAACACAGAGTATGCAAAGATAGCAAAAGCAAATTTTTCCTAGAAAGGAAAACACTTTAGCATTGTAAAGAAAATAGTGGGAACCTCTTGATATACTTGTTTTCAAAAGTTCTTAAAAGCAAGTTGATTCGATTTTTTCTAATTAAGGCCTCAAAATTTTGTTGTATATCTTAAGTGGGCTGTCACATAATGGAGATATATTCTATTGCAGACTAGGAATAAATTACAGAAAACAGCCCACTTAATTTAATGAGCTAGGTCCTCCAAGGAGGAAGCAAATCTTCAGCTGAAATGGGATGCATTTCCCTCCCCTCAGTGATGGTGTGTGCTGCTGTGAGCCATCCCTACCAGAGGTGATTAGGGGAGATGGATCCTTCCTGGACCCCTTCTGCCTGTCCCTCTACCCCATCTTCCTCTCTGTGACTGCTTGGCTGCATCTCAGCCCCAGCAGGGCATGGTTGCTCCAAACCTCAATTACTACCTCCTGGGAAGAGCAAGAGATGGCTGGGAAATGTGGCTTACTACCAGGAAACTCAGTTTTGCTTCAAAAGTATGGTGTTTATTTTCAAAGTGACACCTAGCATGTTGAAGGTGGCCTTGTCAGACTGCTGGCTACTGTTTTGTATAGGCTTTGACACTGGGGTAGCTTGCTGGTAAATCAAGTGAAAAATAATAACAAAACTAGAACAGATGCCTACTTTGAAAACTGGGGAAAAAAAGGGACTTTTTTAGCTGACCTGCACACAGAAATCCAGAATCTGACATGCTTAACTACTCAGTCTTTTTTGGCACCAGAACACTTTTGGTGGCACTGTGCTCTGGGCTTGCGAATCTTTCTTTTTTCATTTAAATCTCCATGAGCTACTGTGTAAATAAATAAGGAGTACAAGGCTGCACAGTCCCTTTCCAGAGCATTCCATGATGCTGTGCGTGGGGCCAACACACCAGTTATCAACCACGTGTCCCAGCAGACACACACCCCATCTGACAAAACAGGTCTCCCAGAGACCCGCCTTTGAACTTAATGTCAACAGACAGAAAAGTGTGGGGAAAGGGCTCTGTGAGCTGGAGACCCCCAGCCCCTGCCAGGCTTTGCTGTGTATTTTCCAGCAAACCATGGCTAATAGCAAAGGATTTTTCTGGAAGTGTTACACAGGTTTCAAACTCTCATGATGTTGATTTCCAGTGTGGTGCTTTTTCAGTTTTTCCATACTTGTTTGGTCTTAAATAAATTGGGGAGAAGTTCAGAAGTAAATAAATGGCAGGATGCTTTGTCTGAAGATCTCAGGGTCATGCTAGTTGTAACTCAACTTGAAAACAGCTCAGACAATCGCCTTTTTTTTTCATTTTTTTTTTTAAATCTAAAGAAAGCCAGCTCACAACTTTGAAGGCTGTAATCCATATAATAAAACACAGAGTAGGAGAGGCTGATTCAGCAGCATCTGCTGAAAAGTCCCACAGCATACAGAATGTACAATAATGGATGCTATCAGGCAGTGAACTCTCATTTACAGGGCCATATGCTTTACAAGGAATGTTGATAGGTTACCCTTATCTCTGTTTGTCATCACTTCTTCATTTCACTGCTTCCAAAGGAAAACACTCCAAATTGTTAGCATCCTCCACTGAACCACTGCCATTTCTTATTTCTTATGTTGGCCCTTCCACCTTGGAGCTTTCTGCCCCCATATCTCAGCTTCCTTGTCATTTCAGTTTAAAGATGAGCAAGAGGTTTCACCCTGCATGGTGGTACTCACACAGTTGTCTCTTTATAACTGGCTAGAGGGCTTGTCACCTGCTGCCAACATCTGAAGACAGGAGCTTAGGGAAAAATAGCACAATAAAGCACACAAGCCCATAAAACCACACTTAGTGATTTGTCATGCTGCTCTGCATCCTGTTAAAAACAGGCCCTGTTTTCCCCCGCAGTTCCAGGGCTGCTCTGTTTCCTGCATGCATTCCCTGTGTAAACCTGGTGCTAGCCCTCACGCATGCCAGCAAATCCTACAGTAGAGACAACTGTTATTTTGGGGTGTTCTCATCTGCAAGATGATGCACCAAGGTGATGTGTCTGATGTCCTGGAGTGCAAGCAAAGAAATAGCACCAATAAGACTCTGCCATTGTTGGCTTTGGCGAATATCAAATTCTGCACCATCTTGTAAGACTTAACATTGACAATGACATCCCTTTTCCAAAGGAAAAGAGTCAAGTGTGGTGTGGTGGTCCCATGGGACATGGAAGGTGCAGTGGGGAATAGGTGTACCCTAATCCCCTTCCCTGCTGCTGTCCCAGGGCATGTGCAGGACCTGCTTGTGCAGGGGCCTCACTGCACTGGGCTCTCAAGGAGCCTTCATCCATGGGTACAAGGCCTGGTCAGGGGTGTACTGGTCAACCAGGCCCCAAAGCACCCAGCAGGAGGGAGAGCAGACAGTGCTTGGGCTGGGCTTCACTAGTCCTTGGTCAGTCCCATGTGGCATAAATGGATATTTTCTATCTCTGACTTTTCCACTGAACAAACACCAATTGGAACACCTGATGGGGGCACTCCTCTTCCCATTCCTTCAGGTTTTGTCAGTTCTTAGGCTTACGGAGTTTTTCCAGGTGATTTTGCACTAGGAGGGATGCAGAGCTGCAGACAAGGACCTGTGCTGCCTCTTGCAGTTCTTATGTGTCAATAGGAAATAGAATCATGGCCCTCTCCTCACTCAAGAGGGACAGGGTTTTGCTGTTTGCATTTTCCCTCCTCTGCCCAAATGTGTCCATGTGACTGGTTACACAGTGCAGGAGGCTCTGTGCTGTGCTTTTAGACATTGTAAAGCTCAGTATATCAAAGGAAAGGAGCTATCAGTGCACAGAGGTTTACTGAAATTCCTATGGTGTGCATAGGGAGAAGAGACTTGCCAAGGATCCAGCCCAGTTCAGATGCAGTAAGGCAGCATTATACAGGGAAAAGAGGACACAAGGAGTTTCTAGGCTCAGGCAAAAAGGCTGAACAGACTAACAGCCTCCTGGAAGGCCTCAGCTAAGAACAACACCAGGACATCTGCAGGAACAGGCAGGGGGGCTGTGACCTTCTCTCCCCACACTGAGCAACAGAGCTGGCCTTGTGCATGAGGGCTGTGCAAAAGGACTTGGTGAAGCCACTCATGGAGCTGGCTTTGTGCTGATCTCCTCACTTGTAAAGACAGCAGAGTGAATGATTCAGGCAGGATATGTCTTGAATGCTGGTTTTACCTCAGGTTTCATTTAATTCCAATTCAAAGTGTTTTCTTATGCAACCACGGTTTTGTCCTTCATAGTGTGTTATTAGCTTACTTTTGCTGGGAAAGCATTCCAGGAGCTCAAAGTGCCTAGTGCAGACAGTGAGTGGCAGCTTCCCTTGTACCACTGTAAAACATCCATATTCATAAAACGTGCCTGTTTTGCAAAAATAAGGAATGTTATTGTCTGTAACATTTCGTCTGACTTTCCCATATTTTAGCTCAGATGGTTTTACAATGTCAGGAGAGTCACACTTTAGGGATGCGTGGCAAACGGGCTGTTGTACAAGCCTTGTAGGAAAAGATTGATGGCTAGGTTGGTTGTTTTGACACATCTGAAAGTCTCATCTCCCCTGTGCTTTTAGGAGTGCAGAATGTGTAATACCCCTTGTGACATAAGGGCTCAGAGGATCTGTTCTTCTGAGCCTCTTCTTTCTGGAGCAGCTTTCAGTAACACGGCTCAGATATCAACTGAGCTTATGGTCATGCCTGAGCCACCTCCTGGGGTTCAGTCATTACAAAACTCAAAGAAGAAGAGGTGTGGGCTGGGGGCAGCAGCTGTAGATACAAAAGGAAAACTGTTAATATGGGAGAGATTGCCTGAAAGAAAATAATTGCAGAATAATTGTAGAAACTGGGAATTCTTTTTGCTGGAAATTTTTTTTTGTCATCTTCTCTATCTAATCACATAAGAAGAAAGTAGTAAAGAAACCTGACTCATTTCTTTATACCAAACAAAAGTGCCTTTCTTCCTTAATAACACACACCAAAGGTATGTTGTTTGTTTGTGTGAGTCAAATCTTTCTGTGGGAGCACTAAACTGCAGGGCTCACAGCTGTGCAAACGCAGGGCACACTTGCAACTGCCCAGCACATGTTGGGCATATGGGGCCAGAGGTGGAAAAAAAAAAACAGGCTTCAAAGCTGCTTTTTGAGAATTCTTTCTTTTTCACTGTTAGCTCAAATCTAAGCAGGGAGTGGTGCTAAGCCCAGTTCTTCTCATGCCTTGTAGCAAATAGGGGATTATACTGCTTTTGAAGAAGAGCTGCTATATTTCATAACAGCAAATGCCCTTCCCAGAAAGGTGTCTAAGGTGCAGTTCTCCCCTCTCGGCTCCCTCAGGCAATGAAGGCGCAGGCGACCGCCGCGCTGTGTCCTGAGCGACTGCGCGCAGCAGCGCCTCCCCACCCCTGCTCAGCTTATTGGGTACAGGTGCTAGACGTGATGCCTTGCCCAGCGTGTGCTGCTGAGTCTTGTGCTCGCATGTCCCTTTTCACGTCTCCTGTCTTTCGGTCTTTCTTCTCTTGGTCAGGTCCCTGGGCCTCTCTCAGCAAGGGACAGGTCCCACTTAGGGATGCCACCTTGTACCTCAAGTTTTGTCTTGCAGTGAGCCTGCTCTTCCTTTGGTTTCTCTGGTTTTTGATCACAGCACCTCCCTTGGCTCCCAACCTCTTTCCCTGAATCCACACTTTTTCTTTTCCCCTTGCCCACCTCCTGACTGCCATTCTCACCACTGGCCTTTGCTTAGCAAACGCTGCTGTAGGTAGATGTCCAGGCAGAGCAACTGAGGAGCACAGAGGCTACTGGAAGATGATGAAACAAAGGGCTGACACATGGCAAAATGCCACTGCAAAAAGATTCCCTGTGGAGAGTGCGGTGGCCTGGAATGGCCTCAGCCCCAGGGCTTGGAGACTGCTTTTTTTCTGTGCCATGTTGACTTAACTTTGTAAGAAGCCCATCTTGACTGCATCTGAGCATCCCTGTGGAGTTGCCTCTTTGTTAACTGTGTTATCAATTAAAGTATTTCAGTAATCCAAAGAACCTTTCTGTTTACACTTCCTGGTACATTTTTTATTAGAAATAGCTCTTACCCATGCTAGCCTGATATTTTTCCTACCACAGAAGATATCTGAAGATTTCTGCCCAGTTCGGAGCCTTCTTTTGCCAGCTTTCCCAACCTGAGGAGCAGCTTACCTGCATTCTCTCAAAGCTGACTATTGGAAATGCAGACACTGGGTGTAGTCACAACTTGGTCTGGCATAAAACATCAGAAACTACAAAAACCCAGTGGATGCATCTTTTTTTCCCCCATAGTACAACATTTTAGAAACCAAAGAGGAAGTTTTCCCATGTGATGGCCTGTGGCAAAGATAAACTGACTTCTGGTTATTTTAGGACAGCTGCTGGTGAATTAATTTCCATTGTATTCTCTAATTCAATTGCTTGCACTCGGTAAATGTATTTTCACTCTACTTCTAGCTTATGTTTGTATAGCTTGATAGCAAAATGGGCTCTGGCTTCTGCAGAAAAAAGAAAACTCCCCTGTTCTTTGAGAGCCCATGTTCATTCATCTCCTTGCCCTCAGTGCATTTTTCTGTCAAGATCCCCATTCTCTGAGCTCATTACATTCCCCATCTCCTCTCCCCTCCAGGCCCCAGCAAACGTCTCCCACTAGCCCTATAGTCTGACCTTGGACCTCAGTTGCTCTCCCTATCTGACCCCAGCTGTGGATCCTGGCAAGCCGCCGAGCCAGGCAGCTCTGGGAGAGAGAGGAAGAAGGACAGAAGTTTGTCTTATTTGACTCCCGTTCTCCCTAAGACACACAGCAGCTGCAGTGAGAGGTCATCACTGGGCACATGGACTCACACTTCCTGAAAGAGTAATCCCTTTGTGAAAACCTGACCAAAATCAAGGCCCAATCTGCTTTCTGTACCAGTTTGTAAGAACACAGCAACACAACATCAGGCTTTGGCACTGGATCCCAAATCACAAGAGTATTGAGAGGGACTGGGGACATCAAGGCTTTGAGAAATAAGGGACAAGTCTAATGTAGCTTAGGCATTCAATTATGCTTTAACCCAAACAATAGCTTTCACCAATTGCCCTACTGCTTTCAAGAATGTGTTTTCATGCCTAGCTATAAATTAGTCCAGCTCAATAACTAGGAATTCCACCCAAAAAAGCAACAGGCACCAGTGTGTGCAAATGCAAATAGCAATTGGAGACGGGATGATATTAAGATACAATAATGAAAGCTGACATGTTTAGGATATCTGGTAACAGTGACCTACTGGTCATCTCTCACTCTCAGTAATTGCAATTGACAGACTGCTGCATTTACAATAATTTAGGAATAGGAATTAGGAAAAGTAATCCATAAAATATTTTGCGTGAAGCTCTTGGAAGAAATTGTCTCCATACTCACACTTCATTCTCTGAGAAGTTAAGTTAAGCAACTCTATTCCTATTTTTTGTGAAAGTAATATATCCCAAAGGTTAAAAGATCTTTGAGATTTATGATGACAGGGCAGTGACTTGCTGCAGAAAATGTTATTTTATGCTTCTGGAGTATTTTACCCACTATGCTGGCCTTTGGCAGGGCTTGATCTGAGGGACTCACTACTATAATTAATACTGTTTGTCAGCCCTCTGTTTCTGAAAGATCCCAGCTTTCTTTCTCCAAAGTAGAAGTATAAATCTAATCACAAAGCAAATCATGAGTCAATGAATGGATGTCGCCCATAAAGGATTCTCTGAACTCTAGATATCAGCTGGTTTAAGAGTGTTAGACCTGAACTCTAATGATGCTCTTACAGGTCAATATTGATAGCTATTTCTTCACTGATTGTACAAACAACAGTTCAATATCCCAAAGATATGGTCGGTTTTATTCCTGGGAAAAAGTAACTGTTTGGACTTTTTTTTTAGCTTTGGACTTTTCACCTTCCTTCTTTTGCTCTGATATTTAGTTCTAGGAAACAACCTAAAAGTAAATATCTTCACTGAATAACTTTTCCTCTGAACTCTGGCATTAATTAATGAACATTAATCTTTGTCAGATATCAAAATGAAGTCCATACTGTGGACCTGTCTCAGTGTGCTTGTGTCCTGTGCAAGTTGGTGATCAGTGTTTTTAAATCAGGTAGCAACACTAACATAAGCCCAGTGGTTGCCTGGCTGGTGGCATCTGTGGATACAGATGAATAAACAAAGCATGTTTAAACATATGTCTGTCCTTATACAATATACATTCTGAAAACCTACCTGCTATTTTGATAGAACGAGGACAGAGAGTCTCCTGGGCAAAGCTGGGCTTTGACCAAATGCCAGTTTGTGTGATGTTAAAAACATCTTTCAGAAGAGCAATTCGGGTTAGATTTCCTGGGAAGCATCACAGGAAGCTTTCCTATACCACAAAGTAATTTTCAGCACAGTCAGACATGACTCTACTTTTCTTCACTGCCCCAACAGGTCCCAGTATGAATACAATTTCATCAGATTCTCCTATGAAGGTGGGGGCAGATAAAAGAAAGGGGGATTTACCAGTTGATCCTTTATTCTATGTCACTTTTCCCCTTTGATGGAAAAGTGAATATTGACTGGAAGCTTGCAAAGAAATTTGAAACTGGGAATATATATCCTACTTAAATAGAGCTGTCTTGCCCTGGAATTTGTGGTTCAGAGCAAACAACTGTTAAAAGTAAGATATTCTGTATATTTACACACAATCATGTAAACAGGCTCTTTTTAATACAAAACTTAGTCCAAGCCAAACTTTGAAAAGGATTCTGGAAAAAAAAAAAATATTTAAAAAGTGGACAGCTATCAAGAACAGCTATCAAGTACAGCTATCAAGAACACAGCCAAAATTGTCCTTCAAATAATGACCTCAATGGAAGACTTGATTTATGGAGTTTAGAATTTGATTTATATCTGGATAGAGATCATTCTCAAAGGGTAATCCATTAAAACTCTTCTAGTCTGCCCAGTAGTGTAGTGGTAGGTACTTTGTCTCAGACAAAACTATTTCTTATAAAAATCTTCTATAAATCAGATGTAATTTGGGAGGGAGTACAGTCTCTCAGTGGACTTGGCATTAGTTCGTTCTCTCATCAAGTTTCTAAATCTTTTCAAGCATTACTGATCATTCTGTACAGCTAAGCTCAGTTTTTTAAAATAATAGTTCAGGATTTCAGCAATGCTATTTTCTCCTTGCTGTCTATAAAAGAGACAAACCCCACACTACAGCCAATTGTCAGTCTTTGCACTGGAAGTTCTGCTTGTAAAGAACATATCAGCACTTGATTTGAAGGTCCATATGATAATTCCTTCATGAAGTGTGTCTAATCTAGATATTCTTCCCCTTCAGAGAACCAGAGGACAATAATTTCTGGTGTACGTTTTCCAGTGTTTCTGAATGGCAATGAACCATTTGGACTTTTGGTACTAGTTTTCTTCTGGGCTTTTTCTGGCCTTTAATGGCCCTCCCATGTAAACCTCTTTCTGCCTAAAAATTTATTTATTTATTAATTTTCCATTTGGCTGCTCTGATTTGTTCCTACATTACTGCCCCTTAGAGGCCAGTCTGGGATTATCACCATGATTTGCTTGTGCCTGTGTGATACCACTTTGACAGCAATTCCCTGCAGCAGCCTTACTTCCTTATCTGGTGCAGCTTTCTAAGGCACCTTAAATCTGCCACTTCTCAATATTCAGCAATATTGACTATTGATGTTGAATTCCTGTTTCTTTCATTTTCTGAGGCTTCTACGTGGTGAGGCTCCTGCAAAGTCATTTGAAAAATGGGCTCTGCTCTGTGGAAGTAAACTGGAGCAGGGGTAAAGGGGCAGAAGGAGTGGAAATATCCATTAATTTCACTGAAGATTGATTAACAGCAATTACTTTGCCCTTTTCAGTTCTTGTTTGTTTGTCCAGGCTTCGTTATTTCAAATGGCCAATGCACTCCATCCAGCAGGAAAAGGTTAGAGACATAATTAATTCAAGGCATTTGGCATTTCCTGTCAAAATGGCAGATATTCATCAAGCTGTGAAGATTGCTGTGTTTCATATCCACTCAGGGCTGCTGCTCAGAGCATTTTCCCAGCATGTCTCTGCACAACTCACACATCTCTGCACTTTGAATTCTCTCTCCACAGCCCAGCACAGCTCCTCATGCTGACCCTCAATCTACCCAAAACCTCCTGTCACACCCATTGCTGCCACCTCTTCCTGTCCTCTCCTAGGGTACTCTGACAAGTGGCTGGAACTCGCCTGGCTCCCGGTGCCCTTAGGAGCAGCAGTGGATTACTAACACATGCTACAGGGATGCTGTTCTGCCTCTTTTTATTGTGGTTGCAGGGACCCTGGAGCCATACCATGACCTTGCTGCTGTTCACTGCTGTGCTGGCCAGGAAACTGCAGCAAAGGGGGTATAGGAGCAAGGGACAAATAATGGAAAACAAGGAGAACAGAGCTTTGGAGAGTTTAAATGAACAAAGGCTATGGCTACATGGCTGGGTACAAGCCAGTTTCAGACTTTCAGGCACATTAGCAGAAAACTGTTAAGCAACACTTACACAGTAAAATAAAGAAACAGTTCTTGGCAGCAAAGCTCTTCTGGGGGCTATGCCCCCCAAGAAAACTTCCTGGCAGCTCTCTGCCTCAGGCTGTGGGGACGCACCCAGTGACATGGAAAGGACTTGATTATGAGTAAACCAGCATGTTTAAATACTCACATGATTTGGTAGCATTTGGATGCAGTTTTTTGGCTCTTTGCATGTGGTCACAGCTATCACACTGCTGTCTGGAGGACACAGGCTCATATACTTTTTCCCTCTGTTACAGCAGTAATGGAGTGGATCACTCAGAGAACCTGTCTGTTCACAAACCCTTGTGTGAGATGAGATGCTAAAGAAAGAGTAAAATAGTTTTCTGATTTGTCAAAAGTCTGGCAGGTTAGACTTTAACTTATCAGAAAATGATTAAATTAGATGTGACAATAGCACAAGAAGTCCATAGTATGGCCGTGTCTTGTAACTACCCTGAAATTAGGTGAACAAATCTGGTTGATAATGGCTTTAGAAAAGTAAATGCAGCATCTAAATTTGACAGCTATGCGGCTGAACTGATAGATATGGTGATTGTTGTTGGCACACAGCAGAAAAATTGATTTACATTGTGTTTAATCAAAGGGACCTAGTCTGGGATAAGCCTTGGATCCCTTCTCTACATGAAAAACAGGCTTTAGAACAAAGGAAGTTCTGCATAATGTTATTTAGTCTGCATGAACTGCTAACTGTGTGTCAGAGCCCTGATGAAGTCACTGCTTAGAAACCATTAGGAGATAGTGTACAATCGGTGTGATATACTTTGCTTTAGTTGGGTAACATGTTTCTGGCAAGTAATCCAGCCATCAGGTCTGGTGTGCACACACAAAAATTGCCAACAAGCTAGGGTACATCAGATATAATACCCCAAAGATTTCTGCCACCCTAAAGCAAGAGTTTCAAAGTATGCTGTTAGACCATTCTTTGTGTTGTCCCATCTCTAATGGGAATCAGAACAGTAGATTTGTCTGAAAGGGAAGATCTTCAAGGATGAGTTTGATACAGAAAAAATATAATTTCTGGACTCCTATAAAACTTTAATATGCAACTAATACTGACACTAGTGGCCAAGGGAAAAAGTGTGTTCTTTACTTTGATTAAAAAAAAATATTTCCTGCAGGAAAGAAGCCCTTGAAGAATGAAAACCAGTACAAATGGATACCTGAGCATACACACATTACTTGTTGGGGGAAACATTTTAATTAAGTCATGCAGTTCACCCCTGCCAAAATCCATTAAATCATGAAGGTAAGGCAAATAATGTAGTACCAAGGGCTGCAGCTATGGGAGCACACAGGAGGAGTGAGGAGTGGAAGGGACATGAGTGCCCTCCATCGCCTATCACAGAATAAATCAGAGCTGAAATCTTTCTTTTGTGTGGTTTGGAGCAGACGTGGGCCTCAAAGACAGAAGATTTGGACCAAAAGGCAAGTCATCCCTTTATCTAGTTATAATTAACTCCAGGTGGTTTCTGCTAACATAATGCAGATTTGAGTCTCATTTATCTTTTTTATTTGGAGACAGCAGAGCTTTCACATTTTTGGGAAAAGTCAGAGGAAAAAAATTAATTGTTTTCTTATTATAGCAGATCACATCTTTCAGTTTGAATTCTTGGCGTGATTTTTCTTTCTTTAGATAAAGGCAACACTGCCTGCCACTCTCTGACAGATGAGCTGAACATGACATGGGACAAACCAGAACTGTTGAAGGTCTGGGCCAATCATTAAAACTGAATCTTGTCTATCAGAACAGCAGTGAAAATAGATGTTTCTACTGGTGCATACTTGTCTCTTTCCCTGACAGTAAATCAGTGCCATCAAATCCCTTACTCAGTCTTACTCTGCATTTTGAAGATTTTTGAAGGATTTCTTCCTTCTTACTTCTTGGCTGTGTCAACTACAAAACCCTGTAGCCCTTACACATCTCTCTTTTTCTCCTCTTGCTCTTTAACAGCAGCACCAATCAGGAAAGCTCACTGGAGAAGCCAAGACAGTATAAACCTGCTGGGACAAAGCTGGGGCTGCTGTTTCTGTTCCATGCTGGCCTGAGAGCAGACACCTAAAACACATTGTTGCCTGAATGCTGCTTGTAATCAATACTCCTCTCTGGAAACTGCATCCTTCTTAGGGGAGCCCTGAGGTCTGAATATTTGGCTTCTTTCTGGTCCCGTAAGTCTCCAAAGAGAGAAAAAGTCTCAAAGACCGATTGAGAGACTGAGCAGTACAATTAATTGGAACAGGATAAGATCTGCATGGACTTTTTATGACTTGGGATGTGAGAGTTGCATGGTGTGGCTCTGCTTTGATAGCTGAGAGGAGCAGGGAGTAAGCTCCAACAAGGAGTTTGTGCTTCTTCTGGAGGGAGAAAAAACAGTGTCACTCTCTCTTTATGCTGCAGCTGAAGCTGATTCAAGGGGTCTGAGGCATTGATGCTTCTTAGCACAAACCAAACAGCAGCAAGAGATACTGGGAGTTCTCTGGATCCTTTTTGTGTTGCAAACAGACAGTATTTGCATGAGTCCATTGCAATAGCAGAAAAGGTGAAATATGAAACTGCTTCCCCGCCCTGGCTTGTAAGGAAGTATCAGGTTCTGGCAAGTTTGGACACCTGCAGCAATTGACTTCTTTCCAGCACAAGTCCAAAGACATTCAGATTTCCAGCAAGTAACTTTCTCCTAGGAAAGAAGCACAAGAGAAAGGGAAAATGAGCAAAGATAATACAAAGTGTTTCAACAGCAAAACACTCTGCAGGCTATGTTTTGGGAGGAGGAAAGAAATGGAACATTCAAGGCAGGGTGTATTTTTGAGGTAGCTACAGCTGTCATGTTTGGTTTCAGCATTGCTTGTTATCTTGGGAAAAAAAGGGTGAGTGGAAGATGTGCAAATATGTTGAGGGTGTTAAGATGGGATGGAAAGTCTCAGTGATGGAGGGTGGTTATAAGGTAGAGGCAGATCATATTGCTTTTTCCTTCACCTCCCCCAAAACCAGCAATAAGACTGAGAGGACTGAATATACGAGAATAAATTCCTGTCTTGGCTACTTGGGAGAAACACCAGAATAGCCCTTCTAGTATAATCAGGGTCAGATTTTGGCCAGACCTGTGGAATGCATTAGGAGACTGCTGCAACAGTCCCAACAGGCAGTGGGTCAGTTCATTTAATGCCACACCAAGGCACTCCCCCTTGCTTAGCATGGGTATAAACCCTACTGTGACTTGGCTCTATAAGCAGGGGTACCAACTATTTACTTTCTCTTTAAGTGCTTGTGTTATTTTTGAAAATTATGATGTGTTTTCATGATAAAATTACAATTTCTATAAATTTAAAATTAGCTTCCAAAGCATTTTAGTCCAAACCTTCCTCACTATTTAAATTTGTTGACTTAGTCTAATTCAAGAATCTACATTCTTAAATCCTTTAAGTTCTCAAAAAAAAATGCATTTGAGGACATTAACTGAAAACTTTGAGGTTTTTTCAAGTGAGTTTAATTTTGAACAGCTGAACTTTCGGTGCTGGCTGTGAGGTGATGCTAGTTTTTCTTTGGCTGGCTAAAGCCAAGAAATGGTTCTTGTCTGGCACATCAAAATGGAATTCAATAAGGGGCATAAGCAAGCAGACAATCTAGTCCCTGAGGAATGTTTTATTATGTGAAATGGATGGGAATAATATATAGACAAGTGTACACAAAAATATATGCTTAATATAGTGTGTAAAGATATATTTGTAGCTGAGAGTTAGTGACAACAAATTTGATGCATAAAGCCCATAGAATGTGTTAGCAAATGAAACTGAAAAGAAAAAAGAGAGATACTCAAAAGTGGATAAATATTTCAAAATATAGATTCTGAATATTTGTGGAAAATCTTTAACATTTTTGGAAACTATAGTTACACATTTGCAATGGACTTGATTTCTTATGAAGTTACAGAAGTTTACTTAGAAGTTATTCATCTTCTCAACTGCAGTAATTCACCAAATATGATTTGTGCTTGTAATTTGTAGTATATTAATGGATTTTAAGTGGTTCCAGCAATTCCATTAAACGTGGATGGAACAGCTAAGTGAACAGTTTGCCAAAGGTGGAGACACTACAGTTGTGAAACCAGCCAGTGGTTTATGTCAAACACAGTCATTTAAAAAATACAGCGGTGAATTAAAGTAAAAGTGACTTAAAGATTAGGTATTCTACAAAGTGTTGCTCTAAATGAAGACAGGAGTATGAGCAGTAACATCTGGATGGAATAAAGACCAAACTTTGGTCTGAGAACTAAAGTAAAATAGCATTGCTTATTTGAACAATTTCAGTATTAGAAAATAGAAGTTAATATGCAGAACAAGAGTCTCTGGGAGTTTTTGGAAGAGGGACAAAAAGTTGACAAATTATGCAGAGTTTTCAGCAGCTTTACTGTCCATCTTAAGCTAGATAGTTTTTAAGCATTTGCTTATGATGTGCCCAGTGCTGGACCACACTGTCTGCTTTGGGCATCTTGGAGGTGTAAAGTCCACAGAAGGAGTCATGTAGCCAGCTGACAAGGGAGCAGAGGTGGCAAGATAATCCCTTCTGTGTAACTCCTCTGGCTTCACCTGGGGCCACACGGGGACTGAACATATGTGTGTGCTTTTACTTGTGAGAAAACATGCATAACAGCCAAGTTTAGGTTTTCCTTTTGTTTAGACTTTTACTTATAGAGTGGGTTTAGTCAGTATGGAGGTCTCATATGCAAAGACATTTTTACCTTCATAAGAACTGCTGTCTTGCATATAACAATTTTCTTTTTTTTGGCCAAATTCTTCCTCATTAACCTACCAGAGAATTATACACACCAGAGTTTATTTAGATTATCTTTCAAGTGTCCTTCCTGTTTATAGAGTGATAAGCCACATGCACCAGACAAAATATGAGGCCAGGGAATGGAGGATACCATGCTAACAGGAAGCACCTTCATGTAAATAAGGGTGATGCTCCATGGCATCCAGTAACTACATCTTCCTGCAGGATGGAATACTTGTTTGGAAATAGAAGTATTTCTTCTATTAACAGGATTAAGCAACATGTGAGATGGCCATGTTCACACACACACACAAAAAGGTGAGTTCTGAAGTGGAGAGCAGGGAATTTCTTTGGGTTACTGACACTGTCGTACCTTTGGGAGAGTTGATCATTGCTTTGCCTGGTGGACTGAGATAATTTCACCTTGATATTATTTACCTTGACCATATGAATGAACCTTCAACTATGCACAGGGGAGGACAATGCAGGTGATAGAACAGGCTCCTGGGAGCACACTGTTGTGTTTGCTCAGAAATCTTTTATTCCTAGGATACTTACTAAAGGCTTAATCATATCTGTTGTTAATACTATGTTTGTGCCATTATTTAAGGACACATATGGACACCAGAGCTGCTATATCACCAGCATGAAGTTTTCCCAGATTTCTCTCTGAAAACCAAAGTCTCTGCACGTTAAAAAATACTTGTCAAATAAAATAGTGAAGACAAATTTGTTAGTTTTTTTTAGGAATACTTTTTTCATCTTGGCATCTTTTGAATATTGTGGTGTTTCCCAGTGCTCATGGGTGAAAGGGTTGTTTCTGGATCTAAAATGGACCTTGGTGGTCCCTCAACAGGTGACAGTTGCCAGTGACCTCCTGAGGACCAAGGCTTACAGATGGTGGCACTGACCTCACCCGCTAACAAACAAACAACAAAGATGACCCAGAAACTCACTGATGAACAAAACTAAACTCTGCAGGTCAAATAGAAATCAATTACAAGCTGTGCATAAGACTTTGGAAGTCAACACCAGCTCTCACCCACAAACTGGGATGAAGGCAATCAAACATTAGGTCTGCTCAGGTCAGCCTGTGGCTTTGGTGTCCATTTTTCACTCAATATAGGATAGGGAACTATAAACATCTGAGGAAGTGGATGAAGTTAACAGATGACTTGGACATAGTGATAGATCCTGTGCTGAACACATCGTGCCAGTACAAACAAATAAAATAATTTAAGGAAAAACCCCTCTTTTTGTAGTAGGCAGAAACGTGGTCACAGTCATCTAAACAAAATCTGTTAATTTTTGAATTTAACTCTGATTTATGTATAAATTCTAATTGGTATCATCTGTCTAATGCAATTACACAGTTTTCAGCACTGAGCCTCTCTTAACATTTAAATGAACACAGATAATTTTTCCTCAGCAATAGGGCCAATAGGACTGACATCAACAGACTTGCAAGAAAAGCACTTAAATGAGTTAGACATTCAAAGCCCACTCATTTCTATTGCTATACAACACAGTGCTTTGAAATGACCTATGGACTAACTTAAGATGTCATTTTATGCCAATAATCTTTGAAAATAATTGTGATCTGAGATGGCTCCAGTGCTTCAATTTAAAGTGCAAGTCATGACTCCTTGTAACACTTAAGTTACACATCTATAAAATGTACAAAAGTATCCTGAATAAAGAAATAATTTTTTAATGTATCTAGTAGTTATTGCAGACTTCTGGAACTATTAAAAGGACCCATCATAAATTAACTTTGTGTCTTGACATGGAGTTGCTTTCAATCTCAGCTGGTAACCAAAAATGCAGGCTATTCAAGGTTGTGGGTCACAATGGTGATGATGGACATGGATGTCTTAACCACAGTCCTTTTGATTTCCAAGGCATTCACAAAAGTCCTGCAGACACACATGGGATGAAACAGCCCAAACTTTGTTGACCCAGCACCTGACCCAAAACCCAAGGGCTGTCCTATCAATGCCTTTTTGGATCTGAGAGTCTTCAGTCTCTCTTTCTGTTCCTCTTTACATTTTCTGCTACTTCTTTTTCTTGTTTTCTTAAACACCTACCCTCACACAAAACATATCAGGGCCCCATCATGCTTCTCATCCATTCCGGGCAGATGTAAGATGTGTAACTCACCTTTGATTGGGGTGGTGATGAATTCCTGGAGCTTGAGAGCTCTGGATGTTGCTGTTTGTAACCCAGGGAGGTTCTCTGTCAAGCTGGCTCACAGTAGTGAGCATACCCAGATTATAATTATTTTAGTGTGTGTGTTGCACAGTTAATGATACGTCTGAGCCCAGTTAAGATTTGCATTTTGGGCCAAGGACTTTGTTTATTGCTCCTGACACAGAGTTGGGTACTTAAAGCATTTACCCAGCAATGTTAACTTTGCAATGGGGAGCTTGCTGGATTTGTCTGTGGTTTGGATATACTGGGGAGGCTGGGAACTTTCCAGCAGTATTGCAGCAGATTTATCTCTTCCATGGATCATGGATTAATGCTGTAAAAAAACATCATTTCAGTCTGTGCAAGATGGAAAGCAACAATATTAGTAAATCTGCATATTCATCTCTGTGCTGCATTTATTTGAAGAAAGACTTGATCATAATTATTTTATGTGTAGGAGTCTATGGTATCTCATGAAAGTCTTCTCTGGGCAGGAGTTCTGCAGGGAAAAAATAATTTGCATAAAAACTAAATCGATAACAATCTGTGCTTTTAAGATAATCATGACCACCAAGAGCATTAAATATTCTCCCTTGATCCCAGGGGCCTGGCTTCAATGCACCTGAGTTCTCCAAAGATAGGTGACTACAGCTGCCTGCAAGGAGTCTCAGCTGAGGAGTTTTACAGCTTGCATCTGGCTCACAGCTCGTACCTTAAGTGTCCTCCAGGGAGCTTACAGTCTCATTTTTGTTCTTTAAACACTAGAACAAAATTAAAATGAAAATCCAAAATGCAAACCTTTTTCCCAAACCATGTGAAGGTCAAGGAAATAACCTCTTCTGCAAAAACAGCAGGAAAACAGATACAGCAAAGCAGATATCATGAATAAAAGTAAGCAGTTATTATAACACCACTAGCAATCTCCTTTTTAAACTGGCTAGCAGTTCGGAAAAGTTGAAAATGTTCTTTCAAATGACTTTCAACAGCAAAGGATAGGATATTGCACGGGGCACGATATTCTAAGAGGTGGGTCCCACTACCTTCTACTCATATGCATTTTCCATAATAAGTCAAGGCAAAGAACTACTTTCCATGCTGCTGTTTTTAAAAGTGAGCTTTCAAGAGAAAATTCCACCATGACTCTTCCATCACAAGTTAGACCTAACAGCAGTGGTGGGGACACGCACAGAGCCCAGATCAGAAATGCTGATGGTGCCCTTGGGAACAGGGCTCCTTACTTACCAGCAGATCCTCCACGAAATACATGAAAGGCTGGAGCCTGGGGGTTCAGCCACCAGTTCCATTTGTAAGGAGGCTGTTTGGCAGCAGTCTTCCCACACTGCCCTAAGGCTTCTGAGCAACACGAGGAGAGATGATTTTCCCACCTCAGGATGAGCCCTGGCACCTACCTCCTTGCACAGGCCATACTGCAGGATGAAGGCCAAGGAAAACTGAGTGTGGACAGACAGAGATGTTTCTGCACCCCATGCATCTGCCTTTCCTTCAGCAGCTCTTGGCTGACCACATCTCTCGCATAAGTGACAGAGTAAGAACTGCTTTGTTGCCACAGGCTCTCCCTAGAGCTAGAACCAGTTCTGGGGCTGACAGTGTAAATGTGTCTGAGTGGAGAACAGCAGCCTCTCCCCCTACCCACAGGTGAGGAGAAGTTTGATCCAACTGCTTTATCGATGTGGAAGAGCAAGGATCATTCCATTACACACAAAATGTACTGCAGCCTGCTGACTCAAAAACCCCAGGTCTTTGTTGCAGCATTTTGTGCTGTGTTTGTGTTTTTATGATGTATACGTAGACTGCAGATCAAAGGTTATTTCTAGGTCATTTTACCTATAAGATTTTTGAGATTTCCTGCTAAATCACTGAGAACAGTGAAAATTTGCAGTGTTTTTATTAAACTTTCGTACTCAGCACACAGCAAAATTAGAAGGTATGTCAGCTTGGGTTTAAGTACCTCAAAGAAACCTAAATGCTTAAAAACCAAGCAGTTAAACAAAAGTCAACTTATAAATCTCTTGAAAAGTCCCAGAGACCTTCCAATCTGTCTGCTGACACCTTCTGCCTGTCTCTGACCCTCCTAAATCAAAGCATTTATCTAAAGTACAAAAGTTGACAGTTTGTATTTAATAAAAAAAAGTTTCTTGTCTTGTCAATCTGCAGAACTCTTGCTCCCACTGGCCATTTCCTTGATGATGTGTTACAGCAATGCAATAGCCAGCAGCACTTACAGAAATAGATGCAAAAAGTGGCCTGATTAATTTTAAGTAAGTCCATTCTTTAATACAAACTGTAGGTTGGAAAGAGAGGCTGTGTATTTCAACTAGCAGAAATTCTGTTTTGGGGGAACAATCACTGTTCCTGATAACACATACTGTATGACAAAAGAAAAATAAATAAAAGGACCTGATTTGCACACAGGCATTTTCAAGGGCTTTGTAATTAACAATAATTCTGAGACAGTTTCAAGTTCCTGTGTACAGTTTGGTCATCAGTAAGCTTAAAGATCTATTACACTTGCAAGAATCAGAAAAAAAAATTATGTCAATATGTGCTGCTTTTATGTCTCTAAAATTTTGCAGACTTAGGCTTCAGTCCTGTGTACTTCCACATGGGGTTTTCCCTTACCCCTGTGCTTTAAATGCAGCATTTTGCTACATTATGTAGAATGTAAATTGGAAGTAAATTATAATTTTGAGAAATATATATTTCCTTGTATACAACATAAGAAGTCCTGTTCACAAGGTAATGTTAATCTTTAATGCTGAGTACCCCACTAGCCATCACAAAAGTGTTACATTTTAAAGGTATTGAAATTTATTGGTTGTACTTAGTTTCCCTTTTGTTTAGAAGAAAGATTTTTTCTGATACACGGTAGAATACACATCAGACTGAGGCACTCTTAGTTAATGCTAAACACTATTAATTTGTTTACAAGCAATTGCTCTTCCCTGGACTGGAAGGGAACTGTGGAGCCTTCCCAGTGACCATGGATGGCTGCATCATCTGAAACAGCCTCTTAAATTTCAGGGCTGTCAACTCTATTTGATAGCTTGGACAGGAAAGCCAAGTGTGTTGGGACTAGTTTAGGCACATGAAAGATCAGCCTGGTTGTAGAGGGCATCAGGCTGCTGGTAGCAGCTTAGGATCACCAGTAGGTCCTGCTGCTTATTTTTCCCATGCTGAGCTGTTGCATTTTCTTCAGGAAAGGGCAGAGGTAGAAGGGAAGCAGCTGCTTGTGTCCAGGCCCAGCAATAAGGAAGGATGTGCAGGATATCTGAAGAGCAGCAAACCCAGCCTCCCCTTAGCTGCAGACCCCACTGATGCCTCTCTGGAAGGCTGTGACAGGATGTAAGGGAGTGGGCAGGATAGGAGAGGTGGTGGAAAGCCTTCACTGATGGATGTGGTAAGACACAGAGGGTCTCACTCCACACAGGAGTTGAGGACTTTTGTGTATGGGCCATGTGTTCATTTTTACCAAAATGCTCATTGGCAACTCCAGAAATGCACGCATAAATGTCAATCTCTGTCAGAAGAAGCACTAATATATGCTTATCTCTGCTTCTGAAGACTTCATGAGTATCTTCTGTCCAGCTATCAGGTACATTCTGAAACTTTATTTCTATCAAATGTAGGTGGTAAAAAAGCTAATACTCTTTTATTGCCCCAGGCTGTCAGACTAGCTTTAAATCTCCGTATTGGGCAGATCAGCCAAGTGTTTTTATTTATAACAAATTGACTTCTAAAGTCTCCTTAATTAGATGAAACATGGTTTAAACACATATTTTCATTCCTTATTTTATAAACTGTATCCTTCAAAACAAATATTCCTTAAGAAAGTGCAAAAAGGCAAAGTTCAAAATTTTATACCTTTATCTTACTGTTGCTACTTAAAAAGTGTTGCTGAAGGGGTTCAGGGGTTACAGGGGTTCAGGTCTGTAATTTGACTTTAAGTACAGAGGATTATGCTGGAGGTGCATAGAAAAGACTCGAAGTAGGTATATAAACAAACTTACAAATTAAAATTGAAATGAATACTGTATTGAAAAACTAAGTACTCTGACTGTGACATGAGGCTTAGGAGAGTGCAGCTGAGCTTCTGTTGACAGAGTGGAAGGCGGCTTACCTTGTGCTCATCTCCCCAAGGATGCTTGTGGGAGGCCCAGCTCATGAATCTCAGTGTTGGACAGTGCTGAATCCTGACCTACGTATGGTTATAATGAGAGGGATTCTTTTGACAGCTTGGAAACTCATGACCCTTGGTTTGCAAAAGGCATTTTTAAATAGCAGTGTTTTGGACTGCAAAGACAATCCGTGCTTCGGCAGTGTAAAACATTTCTTTAGTACATTTTTCTCTTAAGAAACTCCACTCCAAGTCAGCAATCTCATCTTCTGGTCCTGGTTAAGGCATCAAGCAAGGGAGTCAGGCTTTTGCAGTCAGGCTTATGCTAACACAGACACCCCTACGCTCCCTGGTTTGTTTTGTTATAAGGCAAGTGAGGGTCACCCAAACTTTTAGCATGGGAAGTTCATAATTTTAGCCCTGGCACTGACCCTGTTTTAAATGGATGGAGCCCAGCAGAGTTGTGTTTTAGTTGCCTGAGGTGTTAGTAGTTTATTAGCTGTATTTGTGGTGCTGATGAGAGCTTGGGCTTTCGTGGCACCTTGTCTGCCATGCAGAGCAGACCAGTGGGGTGGTTTCCTTGTAAGGAATCTACCTTTGGAGGGGTTGTGAAGATCCAGCTTTATGTCCACCTAGGTTAGCAAGTGTCAAGTCTAAAGTATTTAGAGAAGTCAGGTTGTGAGATATTGCATTTCATTTGCGAGTCCTAAAACCAGCACAGCTGGTGAAGCTGGGGGAGGCCTGGGGGATGATGTGAACCCTCTCTTGGCCATACCAGAGAGCTCCTTCCAAGAGGAGGGATGTGATGTGCCTGAACTTCCTGCAGCTGCTCACTGCCATCACTGCTCTGCAGAGGTTTTTTGAGTGTGGCTTCAAAACCGTTCTGTCTGGACTGAACATGTAAAACCACAGTGCACAGCCCTAAAGCTTAGGCTCAGCCTCCAGAGGGAAAGTGTGGGGGTTTCTTCTGGCCACAGAAAGCTGTGTTAGCAGTCTCTGTGCCAGGCTGTGGTGTGGAGGGAGTGTGTGAAAGTGGCTAGTGCTATCTGACTCACATGCCCTAGGGACCACTTTTTAGAAATATAATTTATTGTATAAAAAAAATGTATTAGTGTAGTTTAGAGTAGCCCTGAGCTCTCTGTTTAAGGGCTACTTTGAATATCTTCTGGGAATCACAGACTGCCCTCAGAAGTCTCTAAACCAGGGAGGCAGCAATCAGCTCTGTTGTATCATTATTTTTATTCTGCTTTTTCACTGGGACATGTAGATGGCCATGCTTAATAAGGCAGCTCCCATTGCAAAATCTACTCTGCCAGAAGGCCAAATTTCTGTTTGCAATTCACCCATGATGGCTGAACAATTCAGCTGCAGAGTACAAGTTTGACTGACTGTAATTTTAGTTGCATTTTTAAACCTCATTAATATGCTATTTTGATATATATGTGTGTGTAAATATATAATACCTATAATGTGTTATATACAATAACATGCATTTTATATATATTTAATGCTTGTTTATATGTGTAAAATATGTTATTTCCACTGACAATCTTACTGAAGAGCAGTGCTGGCAAGACAGTGGCCTGGCATGGATTTTAAAATTAGATCAGTTTTTAATAATTTTTGTTATTCACGGTATTAGGCTCTGCAGTATGTACTAGAACCACACTGCTCTGGTTGTCTGCTAGATCACTGACCCTATTGTTTCTCTTGTACCTCTATATTAATTTTTCATGCAGTACTCAACTCCAAAGCAGAAGTTTAAACAGTACAACGAGCCTTCTATTCTTTCCACTTCTTACTGTAACTCCTTCTGCAATGCACATTATCCAGTTCATTATAGCTTTCTCTCCATGAATTGACCATTTACAATTCACTGGAACCATAACAATGACCTGTGCACTACAACGAGAGTAATGGAGTGTCCCCCTGACAGAGCCAGCCCACCTTGAAAGCCCTGACATTAGCCCACCCCACCGGATTAGTGGAGATGTGGTTTATATTAGTGACCCGAAGGAGGTTCATGCCCTCTGGGAGAAGGCTGTTCCCTGGAATGGCAGTGTGATTAATGGTTTATTTACAGCAGTGACATCAAGGCTGTCAGGACTCTTCATCAGTCTTTGATGTAAAACACACTAAGAGGCCCTAGGTCATTCTTATCTGCTCAGAGAAGAGAAATCAGAAATGAGGAGTGGTTCGGTGTGGCTACAATTCTGGTATGATTATTTTCCACGATGGCAAGAGCAGAAGAAAATTACAGGGTCACATCTACTTCACTGGCCTTACTGGTGAGACAGTATGACCACAGAGAGACCATGGCTTCCCTCTTTTGCCTGGGGGATGACAGCAAGACAGCACTAGTGACAGGCAGCATGTTGAGAAAATGCAAATACCTACATCAAATTCACAGTGCATTGTGAAGGGGCAATGCTTCAGTTCAGCAAAAATCACCAGACAGGACAGGTTTTTCATGTCCTGGGTGAAGCTGAGCTTAGGCAGGAAATTTTAGGGGTAACTGTGTAGTCCCCAGCACTATAATATATAGTATATTTCCAGTAAATAATAAATTTCCAGTTTTTAATATTTTATATTTTAACACTATTTTAGAAAAGGCTTCTGCTCTTGAAAACTTCCTGTGTTCCTGCTGAGTTGGCTAAGCATGGCCTGATTTTCCTCAGTTCTGTGTACTGGTAAATCCCACGCAGCTCGTGGGCTGGCTGATCAGTGAGATAATGTTGAGGCAGTGTCAGCCCTTTCCCTCAGCCCCCTGATGGGAAGGGGGTTGCTGACACTCAGCACGTTTGCAGGGGCAGCCAGCTCCTCCCCTGCCTGATCCAGCTCCTGTGGTGCAGGACTCTTCCAGGAGAGCTCCTGGGTTGGGGGTGTTGCCCAGTACTGTGCCCGTGGTGCTTTGGTTCTGCATTGCCTTCCCAGGGCACTTACATACAAATGACTCAGATGCCTGAGAAGTTCTCTTGGGTCTACTTGAAATAATAACTGAATGAAAACCGGTTCCTGAATCTGAGCCAGATAAGACTGAAAGTAACGTTGGGGAGGGAAGAAAGCTATGTTGGAGAGGCTTGGCTTCCCCAGGGTTTCTCTCTGTTAAGAGGTTTGGCACTTGTGCTATCAACATGTTCCAACCCACTTGGCTTGGTGTGGGCTCCTCACTGCTTCCTGGTGCCAGAGCAGCACAGCCCCACGATAGCTTTTCTGCATCCCATAGCCTGGCAGGCTGCCCTCTTTCTTACTGGGTTAACAGCTACACATAGCAATCTGTGACTGGCAGGAATATGAATAGGATATCCCTGTGAACCAAACCATTGATCTTAACAGAGCATTGGCTTGTTCAAAACCCTGTTAACATGCTTGCTTGGCAGAGCACATTTTGTGGGGCCTACTCTACTCTTGGCTTCTTGTAGAGTGCTGTATGGAAATTAATGTATGCAGTGAGGACCACCCAAAGCAAATGATTTCCATTAGACTTAATAAATACTTAAACACAGGAGTGTAGCATATATGTTACAGAGATTTCTCAACAGCAGGTGTTACTTAGGGGAAGCAAAAAGCCCCAGGATGTAGTAGGAACAAACCACCCAAATAAAACAATCAAGGAAAAAATACAGAAGAAAATTAAAATTTGCACACAATGAAAACAGAGCTAAACAAAGCTGCACTTCCCTGCCCTACCTTTCATCCTCTAAGAGGTCTTTAGACATTGCAGTAGATGGCTGCTAGCCCGCTGTAGTATTTTCATGACAAGTACTTCCATTTAATTATACAGTTCTGTGTACGGATCCTAGGAAAGAAAGACTGGAAAAGACAGAAGAAACAAAATACACAGAAAACAAATCTTTGTTGATGACTTTCCCTGTTTCTCTTTCCCCCCATTTCATGGAAGATTCGAGGTAACAGAAGTTTATGTGGCTGATGAGTCACAACCAACAATCATTATAGTCAACACACATTATACATATATTATAGTATTTTCCAGCTCTAAGAGAAAGTTGCATAATTTTCTCATTTTCTAAAACTTTCCCAGACCATTCCCTTTGTAAAATCTGTGAAAGGGCTTTTAGCTATTTTGTGGTCAGGGCTCTGTCCCCTGTTTAGCCTGCTTGTCCCAAAATACACTTCAGTAAACTCAGAACAAAGTTGGGCTACCCTCAGAAGACCCCATTCCTTTTCTTCTCCCCCTCCTAAATTTCTTATGGGAACTCAAAGCCCAGTTTATTGAATGCTGCAGGATTTGTTGGTGATGAGCAGATGCAGCATAGAAATCAGCAAGGGAAACCTGGATTTTCTGGCACCCACTCTGGGAAACACCCAGACCTCCATCCTGTTTCTCTCCCTCTCGCTATTGCATCCTGAGGCTCACCCCTTGCCATGCACATCTCTGTTCCTTCTGTGCCATCCAGAGAGAGTGCTTGGCTCCTCTGCTGCCTGCCTGCCTGCTGGAGGGGACATGCACAGCCTGAGATGCTCAGGGCTGTCACCTACAGTGTCTCAAAGTGTGTGCATTGGGTGAGAAACCAGCCAGACTTAGGGTCTGCTAGGACACCAGCTGCCCAGATGGAAAGCTCTGTCCCTGGAGTGCAGAGGCAGGGAATCTGGAGCTGCTCTGGGCTGCTGCTGGCCAGATCAGGATAAAAAGCTCCCTGTTTTTGTCAGACTCCTTCCTACCTCCAGCATCCCAGTGGACAGCAGAGACTGTTCTCCCCTTACAGGGAGAAGCAGGTGATGTACATGAATGTTTTAGGAGACCAGCAATCCAAGAGTTAAAATGAAGCTCTGCTACAAGCTCTGTTTTAGGTACAGCTCAATCATTAGCAGCTGAATCACATCTGCTTCCAGGATCCCCTCCTCTAGGCAAAGGCAGCCCTGCCAGCTCTTTGCATGACTCGAAGGAGGACCTGCTGGCTTGCTGGTCCTACTTCCCACCCAGGAGCCAGCTCTCCACCCACACTGCCTACAGAAGGAGGTGCAGAGGCTTTATCCAGCAGTCAGTGCAAAGCAGGAACAGGGGACAGTGGCCCCTTTTTCCCATCGGCATAAATTAAAGGATGGGTCACAGATTGTTTCCAAACCTTAAATCCTGCTTCAGAAGTCACAGCTTAAGCAAGCTGCTTTGCCTGCGTTCCCCCTAAACAGCATGTCAAATTTCTACTATGTGCTGTATCCAGAGTCTAACATTGCTTCTTGAGTCTGACATCACCTGCTTTACATCACACAGAGTTCTCGGTGTGGGATACATTGCAGGGTCTGACAGTCCTTACATTGTATGTAACAGTTCTTCAGGTGCCAGATTTTTCCAGTTTAACATGCAGCAGATGTGCTCACAGTCTTTTCAGAACTGTTTTAAAAAAACAGCTACAGTCAATCTATTTTCAAAGCTGGCTGGCTAACTAATGTGTCCTTGTTAAAGGATGAATGTTTTTGTATCTGCTGCCGGAATGTCTCACCATTTTTCAGTGCTTTGTCTATGAAACATTTAATTAATGACTATTAAAAATTACTGCCTGCTTAATTTGTTGATATGATATGTTCTTTAAAATTTTTGGCATCCAGCTGGAAAGTTAATGGCTAATAGTCAAGCTCTGACAAAATTCAGTGATACATTTTTTCAAGAAGGTATTACAACTTTTGAATTCTGTAGGTGTTTCAATTATCAAATGCCTGTGGGTTTTGTATGAGGTGTCTGAAACATAGCTAAACTAAACGTATATGTAACACAGACAAACCAAAAATCAGAGCAGCCATAATTCTCTAGGCACATTATTCCCTAAGAGTTATAAGAAATCTCTCTTGAAGAGTGCAAGTACGAAATGGGTATAATGCTGCTACATCAGAGTTAAAGAAAAAAACCTTTTGACTTAACTGGGAACAGTATCAAAGCCAAGAAATAATGTCTGATAATGAAGCAAATAGGAACCTTCTTGCACTGGGAGAAACAAGAAATGATGTTGCGTTGCTGTACATGAAGTTTTGTTTGACAAGGATTGAGCGTGAGGCATGTGGTCTTCTTCCCAGCTCACAGAAAGAAGCAGTGTTATCCTGGAGTTTTTACTGTACTTTGGAGGTGTTTGTTCTCCTGTCAAAGTAGAAACACAACAATGTTAGCCACATAGTGTCTTTTTCTTAGACACTGGAATGAAGAGGTGGTTTTCTGCAAGGATGGACTGTACTGTACTCAGGATATGGGAATGGGGCTCAGGTATGAGGTGATAATGCTCCTCTCCATTGGTTTGCTGGGACTTTGTTGCCTGTTCTTGAGCTGGACTGAGACACATAAGTCAGCTTTTTCTGCCTCTCAGTATGGTGTTGGGGGTTGCTGTGTGATGCCTCCATGAGTGAGTTGTGTGCCTCTTGCAATACCCAGCCACAGCAACTTGTCCCGCTCAGCCCAGAGAGAAAAGACCATCAGCTGTGCTGGGCATCACAGGAACAGATGAGGCAAGAGTTGCTTGTTCTGTCTTAGACAAGTCTCCTATGATCAGATTGATGGAGGAGCTCTTACAACTTGAGTAGGAAGCCCCAAGTCCAATATGAGAAAGATCCTGCTCAGCTAGTCTCCCGGCCTAGAAGCACCCAAATGACATAGGCCTTTTCTTCAGGTTCGCCCAGCTCTTAGGGCTACTGTACTTTCCCCGTAGTGCCCAGGGCTTTGGCTGCACTTAGATGCAGGACTAGAAGTTCCTCTGCTGAAGTCCCCTGGGAGACCAAGTATGCTGAGGCTCGCATTGTGCTCCTGACTGCCATGGGCATGACAACCCTTTGCAAAGTACTGGAAGCTGCTTCCCTCTTTTAAAGGATGGCAAGAGACAAAGCAGCAAAAGCCCTGCCACTTTCTGTTCCCCCTCCCTTGAGATCTGGCTGTCTCCTCAGTTTGAAGGAACTCAAATCCTCTAGTCTTGTCAGCTGAACAGAGTCCTACTCTCAATCTGCTGTACCAAGAAACCTGACTCGTCTCACTTTTCAGCAGGTACCCACCTTGTCACACTGATGCGCAAGCACCAAAGTGATCAAGGCTCTGATGAGAGACTGTGCATGGGATGGAGTTTGTGGTGGTGTAGCAGGCATGTCCTGGGCAGAACGGAGCACTGCCTGATGAAGAAGCCAACCTGTCCTGCACACAATCCCTGCTCTGGAGGCATGGGACTAAAAGTCACAAGTGGCTGACAGTCACCTCCAGGATAACAAATTCACAGTCTTGCCCTCTGTCTTCTCATGCTTTTGCTTTTGTCTGCTTGTGTCACAGAATTTAATTTAAAATCAATTTTACTAGCATAAATGTGGATGTTACTCAAGGGAACTGGGCTTTACTGGCAGCAGGAGAAGTGTAAAGTACAGCTGAAGGAGCAAGGTCTGAGCATAACACATTTACAAGCCCTGAGTCAGCACAGGCACTACACTGTAACCAAGAACATCGTCTGTTTACTTCGGTGTGATTAATATCTGTAATCTGCTCTTTGTTAAATGGTTGGATCCTTGATAATAGGAAGTGTCCCAGAGTTATATTTGGAAATCTCACCCATGTCTCAAGAATTTACCTGCTGGCCTTGTGTGGCAGTAGCAATGGCTTTGGCACCAGGGTGGCTAGTGACAAGGCTAGTCCGGCTGGAGATGCTGGACACTCAGGAAATCCCAGAGGTGAATCAGAGCTGAAAATGAATTGCTTTTAATTTAGCTCAGATCTATGTGCCATATCTGAAATAAAGTAATGTCTGAGATATTAACAGCGTTCCTGGTTATGCTTAACTTTTAAAGGAATCTCTTAGCTTTATGCAGATTAGCATAGCTTCATGCTCAGTCTTTGACATGGGAACAATTACTACTTGAATGTGGTCTCCTTTTCACTGTCGTCCTGAATTTGTCTTGCCTCTTAGCAAACTAATGCATGTCAAAAAGATTAATGGATTAAACATGGCCAGAGCTAAGCCTATTACACTAAAGCCCCTTAAAATCAATCCTTAGCTTGTAAAGGAGGAGATCACCTGAAATACAAGCCTCTGGGAATATCTACAGGATGCCATGACCATCCCTACCCCATGGCTTCTGTTGTAGGCACATCTAGACTGGACATGCCAGCTCTGAGAGTCACACAGGCCAAAGCTGGTCACTGGGGCCCAGGGTGAGCTTCTTGCTACCTCACCACCACCCAAGCTATACCCTACACAGCTAGTTTTAGCATTGGGAAAGATCTGCTCTCAGATTAATTTACTGGACTGTGTTTCCCTTGACTTCCTAGAGGTTTCTTTTGCAATTTGTGGTCTGGGCTCAGACCCCAAAGCAACTGTTCCAGAGAATCTTGCTGGTGTCGTCTTCCACTCTGCCTGCCCTGTGGAGCCTCATGCTTCCTTGCTGCTCCATGATGTCTCTCAGCATTTTCTCAAGAGGTTTTGAAGAATGTTTCACAAACAACTGGCCTAGCATGCCAAAAAAAAATACCCATCTTGTTTATCTATTTTCCAAATCATTTACCACAACTGGTCACTTTAAAATACAGTTTATACAGTGTTTGAACAGTTTCTTTCATAATTTAAGGGTTATTTTCAGAGATTTTTAAACATTCTGTAAACTTCGTTTTTAATAGGTGATTATTTAATATATAAAAACGGAAATGGAGAGAGGAACAAGAGAGCCTGACCCTTAAACCAGGGTCTTTAGAAAAGGGGAGGGAGTTACTCCTTCAGTGTCTAGCTGACATTACCTTTCTGTTCCAAGATCCAAAGCAAACACTGTGCCTTAGAAAACTCTCACCTGGAATTTATGTCCACTGGAAGTGGCACAAATGGAAGACTATAGAGTTCTGATGCTTTTCATGCCAACTTTGCATGCGTTAATGCTGAGGCCAAAGAGATTGCCTACACAGTGGGGCACTGCTCCACTCTTTGCAGCTATGGCCAGGTAGCAGAGCCTCCATGCCTCCAGTTTCATGCTACTTGTTAAACTTACAGTGGAAGATAAGCTTTATAAAGAGCCTTATAAACTTCTCCACAGTGTGGCAAGTCAGCAGCACTTAATCCAATACATCAAGATTTTCACAAGTCAAATTCTGAATTTGGCCTCAAGCCTGCAAGACCTGCACATATCTAAATTGCAAGGGTTTAGGAGAGTTTATCTTACATGCAGGGAATATAACACTGGTGCCAAGTAGAAGCAGCCTGAGCAAACACCTCACATCTCCCAGGGTGTGGGGTTCAGGCCACTCCCAAACCACCTGCTTGTGTTGCATTTATCTCACTTCATTTGACTGCAAATTATAGCCATTGATTTCCTGTAACATGAAAGCTCTATACTCATTTGTAGGTCTCTTGATACTGAAAAACCAGATGAACAAATTTGCAGAAAATTTGCTGCAAAGATTCAGACTAAGACAAAATCTTTTCAGGAATATCACTTAGATGTCAAACACAAAAGAACCCAACAAGCAGACCAAGCAAAAGGAAGTGAGAATCACCAATCCTGGTGTGAAATACAAAGTCTTTGGGAAAGTACAGAGGGTCTTGAGTCAACCAACAGTTAACTAAGGTGACAAGTTATTTTGACTATCTCTGCAATTATGCTTTCAGATGCAGGGGAACTTGATTTTTAGAGGTGTTTATCCATTCTTTTCAGGAAAACTATTCTTCTTGAAGTGATGTCAGATGGTAAAACTCTCACACTGAGAAATTTAAAATACTTCCAGCGTAGAATCTGAAAGTAAATAATACTACAAACTACACTTATAAAATATAATGAAACAACCTTGCTCTTTAGGTCAGTGTTTGCATTGCACAGATTTGACTGATGAACTAGAATCTGATTGATGGTCCAAAAATGCTCACCATATGTCCCTTCTCTGTATTCCAGGAGACCAGACAAACATGCAGTACTTTCTTGAGAAGGAAGATTTTATAAGACCCACATACATAAGACTCAGTACTTCATGAATAAGAGATGTTTTGTCTCCATAGATAGTCTTATTTTTAAAAACAAAGTATCTTTACCATTTAGCTAGGAATGTACAGCACAATTTGTTTATTCCTTTTCTTAAGGAAAACAGGGCTTGCTTCTTGCCTGAGAATGTTTTCTTGTCTTCTTTTTTCCTTAATCTTTTTCAGGATGAGCCTTGTGATGTAAATAATACTGACAATTTGAATTCACTCTAAAAAACAACAACAAAAGTGTTTTGTCTTACTGCAATAGCAGTGTAAAAGTTTAGACACTGGCAGGGGCACCCTGAGGGGTGTAAGGTCACTTGTTAGGTTTTTAAAATCCATTCTTTCTTCATTTCAAATGACCACTGGAATGTCATGAGCATTTGGAAATCACTGCTTTTGCCTTGAAGGTATGTTGAATCTTTGCTGTGGAGAATGACCATAATGCTTTAAAATCTAACTGACCATCAACATTTCCAGATGTGCAAGGAGGACTGATTTCTTTCTCAAAGCTCCTTTTCAACACACAGCCAGCCAGCAACACAGTTCAGAACATATGGAAAAGGCACCAAGCGTCTGACCTTCTGCTGGAAGAGACCTTTACTTGAGATTTGTCCAGTGTGTATCTTACATAGAAACTAGTGCTAAGTATACAAAGCAAAACCACATTTTTGGCTTTAGTGAAACAAATTGCAGCTCCTGACACTCCAAAAGAATGCAGGCTACAGAAAAAGGAAGAAAAAAATGAACACATCCAAAGTAAAAGAAATCCAACGTGCTTAAATCCAAACCCTCCCAAATGTTGTGTTTAAAATAAAATATCATGGGAGAAATCTACTTTGATTGACACAGTATTTATTTCTGCTAAAAAAGTCCTGTGCAACTCCCTTTCTGCATGCACATCTACAGTAAGAGTCATTTTAATGATTTTAAATTACTGTTGATTCTTTAATAGAACACTAAAGGAAATAATAATTAATTTTTGAGAAGAGAAAATCCTCATACAAATTAAATTACACATGCAAGGTGGTACGTATTACATGTATTTTTTCTATTACACATGTACATGTAATGCAACGTCTAATACTGTAATTCCTTCTTTAAAATGAAAGTCTTTTGTTCTTTGCCTCTTTCCTCCTCTCCATGTAGCAGAGCAATATACCTTTAAATGAGTAAAATTCCCAAAGCAACAAGCAAACAAAAACCTAAAGCTTGATTTAGTGTTATAATACCATGGCAGTAAATGAGGACTCAGGAAATGTCCTATTCCAAATGCATAGCTAATAACAGAGAATTAAGGCACTGTTATAAAATATAAACTATTCACCAATTCTTCACTGGGCTGTACTCCAGGGAAACTGTATTCTGCTTTGCAGAATTCTAGGGCTGACAGAAATGTAAATAGAATAAATGTCTATATTGGAAAAAGGTTTTGCTTTTCCACATTGAAATTATCTCAGAGAATTTATAAACCTAAGAGTGAATAATACTTATTTTGCCAAGCCCCAGGTATGATAAATATATCCTCTCAGAAATGCATTTTGGTTTTGTTTTAAAGCAGCAACGGCAGAATTGTTAATCATATGAATTACAACTTATGAACAATGCAGGACACTGAGCTAGGGGACTTGTTTTGAGGTTTTCGTGCAGAGTATGATGCCTATGTCAGCCCAAGTATTGTTTGATTCACTAGTGTCTGGCGTGCCATTTCACTTCATTTTGTGACAGAATTTGGCCTCAAAGCTCAGGAAGTAAAAGGTGGTTACACAGCTTTTTGCAGTTATCACTCTTGCTGCCAATAAATGCTGTGGACCCTGCCATACATTCAGCCTTTTAGAAACATTTGGAACAAATGTATTTCAAACTATAAGAAGTTATTTTTACATTGGAGAAAATAGTGTAAAAAGAGCCTTTCATGTTAGTTTAATTGGGTCAACTTATAGGACCAGCCATCTGGCAACAGCGTAACTTTCTTCTTGTTGATAAATTTCCCCCTTGGCATTAGACCACATCGAAATATATTGTTTTTCTACCACGAATGTTACACTTATATATTTTTTCTTGTTTTGACAAAGTCATCATATGATGGATGAAAACATGAAATAATTCAAACACAATGACTGAAAGATGGCTCATCCGAAATACTAACTGCATTTCCATTTTATTGTTTGAGCCATTCCAAATTCCTTCACATCTTGTAAAACCCTCACAGATATTTTCATTCTTTGACTGATGTGCAGAGGAACCTCTTTGCAGAAGCTCTCACTTTAAGACACTAACTCAGGGAGGAGCTGATATCCTCTTTTGTCTTGTCTAGGTTCAGTATGGGGTTTGTCCTCAAAGAAGGGTTCCTTGTACAAGGCGTGGCAAACAATTAATAATAGCTATATCCTGAGGGTACTTGGTGAGGGGTGACACAGGCAAATGCAGCTGTAGCCACAGGGTATGTGAGAGAAGCACTCATGCACAAAGAGCAGACAAGAAAGTGAGAAAGGGGGCAGAAAAAAATCCAGGGATACTTAAGCTGTCAGAACCAGCCAAACAGGGGTGGGTTGCTGTAGATTTAAAAGGTCCAAAAGTGAGACGTAGAAATTCTGGGTGGTTATATAGGCTGCTGAGTCCAGTCACAGTTACAGGGAAGGGACAGAATAAGATTTGTTCCAGGCAGATTTTGGCTGTACAATAGAACTCTACAAAATGTTTTAGGAAAAGGTGTTGCTCAGGAGCATTTGTAGATGAGTCTCCGGGGAGATGTCAGGATATAATGCCAGGTCTTCATACAAATACATCTCATGCTGCAAAAATCTGTGTGAAATCGATCCTGTAGTCACACTTTGTTGGCCTCTTAGATAACTTCTCTTCACACTTGAAAAATGAAGAGGATGTAAAAATAGCAATATGCCATGGAAATCATCAGGGATTGCTTATGTGTGTCCAAGAGTAGATATATGGCCTCTGGAACCATTTTGTATCTGTTGAAGTCATTAGATTGTTGGATGATTAGCTTGGGGATGAAGGGGTTCAGGTCCTTGGCCACAGTGCCCAGCACTGGATAGTGAATAGCCCCATCTGTTCCAACAGGCTTTCCACCAAGGATGTTCTGTTCAAAAAGGTTATGCCTCTGGAATGAGAACTGCTTGGTATGAGTACACACGAGCATTGACATGTTTCTTGTTAATATTTTTAGGAATTCAGCTCCTTGCTAGCTAGTGCAACAGCCTGATGTTGGAAGGCAGCCCATAATGGAAAAAAGCCCATGGGTTTACACAGAAACAAGCTGATATGTGAATGAGAATTTGTATCAGCCTTGGCAGGGCACGCTATTACTGAAATGTCCTGTCTTTCCCACCAGCACAGGGTGGTTTATGCCTAGCAATAAGAGGATAATTGAAGACTGGGAGGATTAGAAGTGATTTCTTTTGGACCCAACAGATCCTGGAGATTTTTACTACTATTACTACCATTATGTTTGTGCAGATAATTCTCCAGGGGAACGAGCAAGGTCTGAATGTATCTGTAAATGGTTCTATCATAGCATAAAATGCTCACATGATGTCCTGCCTTGATTCATCCTGACAAAAAATTTATGCCCTCCAACTTGCTGGCATGGGACTGATTCATGGATAGAGGTCCTAGGTCTCTAGGGATGGGGTTGGTATCTCAAATCAGGGGGTCCTTTCTTTTTTCTCCTTCTTTCATGAGTCTGGGTTACAAGAGAAGTTGCTGTGCATCAGACCAGTGAAGGGAGGAGAAACCAGTCGTTGCCATTTCCTCACACTCATCTTTGATCAGATGTTATAATCCTTTTAGGAAAAAAATCCTTACCAGCTCCAACACTAATCAATTAGTGAGTTTAATATATATTTTGACTTAAAGGTTTCAAAGCGCCACTTATCTTTAACAAAGCTCTGATCTTGTTTTTCTGAACATGCTAAACTGCTTCCTCTAGTCATATCCCAAATCTCCCACAGCCTTCTTCTCCCTCAGCTCAGTGGTCAATTGTCTCAGAGGGGCAGCTGATGTGGCCCCTGCTCCTTCTCCTTCAGCTGTGCCCCTGGGATGGTAGACAACCATCACCTCTGACATGGTGTTCATATTGGGAGATGGAAAGAATAGAAGTTGCCTCTTCTTGTAAAACATTTTGAGTTCTCTGATATCTCTCTGTAAAAGAAACAGCCTCCAAGCTCTGATTTGGACTCCACTAAAGCAGGTGTCTAATATTCCCAATGTTCGCAAAATTTTTCTCATTTTTACATCAAGCAGCGACATTTATTTTAACTGGGCTTGTTAGAACATTGTGACAGGGGAGTCTCTGCCCTTTAATTCAGTGTTGAGACCATCAGAAAGATTGCATGTTCCTTCTGATTACTCTTTTTGCTTTGTACTTCCTCAATTTTCTATTTTTTATTTTTGGAAAAGACAAAATTAAATCAATGGTGCAGGTCTGAAAGAGGGGTTGGGGACTGTAGTTTACTGGGTCAAAGCCTAAGCCAGCAGGGAGAGAGAAGGACCATCTTTTGGTGACCTGAGAACAAGCCAATAGGTTCCCAGGGGAAAGAGCAGCAGTGCTTCCTGAAGTGTGTTTTGAGAGTGGGTTCAGGATGCATATTTTAATAATCAGTTACACCACATCTTTTCCAGCACAGCTCTGATCTCCACGTCACAGAACTCCTAGAGAGAGGCAATGGGTGTAATGAATTCTATCAGCTGAGTTGGATAGTACATTAATTTCTTCCTCTGCAAATCCAGAAAGAAGTTCCTTGGTATTCTGCTGGCCCTTCTCACTGGGAAGGGTGCTATGGTCATTAATACTAGTAAAGAACTTTCCATTTTATTATCTAAAGAATAATGGGGTTTAGGATTTAATAATGTGGACAAATAATTTTGTTGAGTGCAGAGTAGGTACTTACATTAGGATTATAAATTGATCTTTCTGTACTTCATATCTAGGAACATAAACATTAATTTAGAAGCTTAACATTCATGACCAGTGTTTGAAAATAATGCTCCTGTAATTTCATGTGTGGTGATCTCTGGAACACTTCAAGAGCACATGTTTTACATCACTAAAATGTCAATGTGCACTTTTTGTGCAATCAGAGAATATGTTATCCATCATGCAAAGAGGGATTTACACAGTTGCTTAGAAAATAGGCCATTATGTCTCTGCATCATGTGACTTTTAAAGATATTTTAATGTCTAAATGCTACACAAGTCCTCCCTCCATCCCTCCATCTTACCATTCAAAAGGGCTGGAAATTCACAGGTAACACACAACATGTACTTGGTGAAGTGCAGGTTTCTGCCATTGTCTTAAAACTTCATGTAGCATGTTCTTCATTCCCTGAATCCTAGGCTTTCAGACTGTAAAAAGATCTTTCTAAATAAAAAGGTTAAAAAGATGGTTTTCAAAGCTGAGCTGTGTTTTAGTTCAGAACTCTTTCAGGCGGGGCAGTCCATATGGATCGGTGCATGTTTGCCCTTCCACAAAGTCAAGAATGTAATGGCATTTCTCCCTACCAAAAATACATTAAACCACCTATTTTCCTTAAGGGGTTTCTTTGTGGAAGCCACATTTCTTTCAGAAAAAATCTTTTGGTGCTGCCACACCAGGGTCTGGCAATCACATATCAACACACAGTTCACGAGAATGATATGTCTTTAGTTTACTATGGGAAAAGAGTCTTCAAGGTTATGTACCTAACATTTTTAGCTGTTGCTGCTATCAGGGAAACTAAGGCAGAAAAGCATGCTAAAAAAGTAGCAGTATCAGCAGCATCCCAGTAATTTTCTCCCCAGTTATTTTCTGCTGTAATTGTGGCAGCACAGCAGGTTGGGAGGAGAGTTCACAATATTTTGGAACGCCTTGTTAAAATTTAAAAGACTAATTCTATTGCACAATAAAGGAAATCTTCATTTATCGCCAGGATTTCACATATTTATGCCATCAGCAAATGTCCTTTGTATTCCTCACTCTCCCAAAGCCCCATCATGCCTCATTAAAAAGAATTTTGTTGCAATAAACTGCTTGGCATTGCTCATATTTGGGGCCAATTTTTCTAGGATGCCTCACAGTAAATCCACAAAGGACAGGGTCTCTCCTGTGCTCCTCATTAAGGCATCTCCCTGGATCTCCATGTGTGCTGGCTGGGCTGCCCACAAAGGGGATGGGAAAGTTGGTGCTTATGAGGAGAGACAGAGGCAAGCCCATGGAGATGGGGGCTGAGCACCTGGCAGTGCTGAGAAAAGGAGCAGAGCTTAAATGCTTACTTCTGAGTGATCTGAGTGCTTCACTTGTCTTCAAATTTATTAATCCCAAGCTCTTCTCAAGAGATAACCCACAGAGGACAATCACTTAATGAGAGCCTGGGCGTAAAGTGATTTTGAATTGAAGAAGTACCAAGAATCACTCATGATGGTTAAGTGCTAATGATATGAAAAGGGAACCAAATAAGTATTTGCCTTATTTTAAAAGTAGTGACAGGCTGTCTCTGGATCTCATGAGAAGGAAGTGCTTTCCATTTTCCCAGTGCCTGAGCAGATACGAAAAAAAGACCGTTTAGGCAGAAGAAGAGTTTTCAGTTTGGTTTCCTACAGAAATGAGGCAAAAAGGATCTCAGTCTGTGAGATCCTGTCCAAATAATTCCAAACCCACAGACTAATTCTTACCAATTTAGCAGAGGAGATATTTCATAGATATCAGCCCCCGCAAATGTTGTGAAAATCAACATCTGGGCAGAGGAGACAGGCCCCATTAATGCTTCATTCCATGAAGGAAAACTGCTCTCCATGCTGTTTGACTGCAGACAGCTGTTGCCAAGCCTGCAGGTGTATCTTGGCCAGATGCCCATAGCCTGTGGCCTCAGGTTTCCACGTGGCCTCAGGTTTCCACCTGGCCAGCCAGATTCACACACCTGTGCCCCAGAAAACAGAGCCTGGGGTGGAAAGGTTCACCTGCTTCAGCAGGACACAAATTTGGTTTCATCCCTTCCACTGCTGTTGTCCTGTTTCACTTGCAGACTAGGCTTCATAAACAAATTTCTGCAGGGATTTAAATCCCACTGCCTGCAATTTCTACTATATTTTGGAAATCCCATCACAGAAGTAGAGTTCTGTCATGCTTGGTAACTAATCGTAGATCGGTTAATTTCATATCACTTGTGTCAGCTGCCTATTTATGAGCTTAAGGAAGAGAGAAAGACAACAAAAGGACTATACTTACAGCAAAGTCAACACAGTTTCAGAAAAAAATGGGGCCTGTTAAAAGCTCCTGATGTCAGAGCTCTAGAGGCAAGGGCGAATGGGGCAGGTAGCTGGCACAGTGGACTTCTGTGGTGCACTAACAACATGTAGCATCCTGATTATAAAGCTGTGCTTTTGTGTATCTGGCAAGACACTTAACAAGTGACTTAAGGAATGGCTAGCTGACATCTCCAATTGAGGTCATCAAAAGAGAGATGTAACTAAATAGACCGGGAATGGTTCTGTGGTGTCACAGGGACCACTGTTAAATACACTGTTACCTACTGAGGTCTTTAATGAGCTTCAGGAAAATATTACATTTCTCCTGATAAAAGTTTTGCAAAGATTACTGTGTTCTCATCATAACTGCAAGTTGAGAAGAATCACTTTCTCTGGAGCATTGTTTTTAAGAACAGGTTAGCTTAAGTCTGTTGAGGATGGTTGGGTTATCCTTTCTCTGTGCGTGGTTTAGGGGATAGACTAGACTTGAGGTCCATTCCAGGGTTACATGTCTGCTGGCTTGCAACCTGGACCATAAAGTAACTATGTTAGGCTTATCATCTATGACTTAGATTTTCCCAAAACCTTTCACTGACACAATACTTTAAAGAGTACTAACATCCAAAAGCAAAAAGTCCATGCAAGACTGATACATGTACAGTCATGGTTCATGCTTAGCTTTGTTACCATAAAGGAGGTTGTGAATCCTTCATAACTGAAGAGTATGTCTTCTAAATGATGGTTTCCCTTAAGCTATGAAATGGGAAATCATTCAAAGAATAGAAATATTATTTCCATTTGTATTTTCAAGCAACAGCCTTTAGTAAACTATTGCCAAGTCAAATTGTCTTTTCACAGAGACAAAATGAACACAGCCTAATGTAAGCAACTCTATCAAATCTAGAAGCTCCTAAGTGGGTGATTCTTCCTTGACCAGTGTTTGGAAATTGGGTGGTCTAAGACAAGAAAGAATCTTTGCACTCCTAGTCTGACTCTAAAGTGTTGTGTTTACCCTGCTGTAGTTTTGTAGTAGAGCAGTGCTGCTGAATAGGCACAGTTAATAAATCCTTATGTGTTGGTGTTGTAGCTACCTCCATGCAGAAAGGGAAGAGCAGGGCACTTGCATTGCTTGGATGACCATTGCCAAACCTGTATCTGATGGGATCCCAGCCTCTGTCAGAGCAGGGCTCCTTTCATGGCCACACACAAAAGGAAGAAGCCATTTCTGCAGTTCAGATATTTGACAATCCAACACCACTGAGGAATCAGAGAGACTGTGAACTGCTCCCATAGCCCAGATAGGGACCCTCTCAGTACGTGGTAGAGATTTAGGCAGGTTTTTTTTTAAATCTTACTGTTCCCACTTTTTCTGCTAGGTTTCCCACAGGCAGGGGAGCACTTGCCTGCCAGAGGGAACTTTTTTGCACTGATGCAAACTGGTTATACATACAGGCAAGAAGCTTCTCTGTTCTCTAAGTCAACCAGTGCAGAGGAGCCAGCCCCCAAAGAAGAAGAAGAAGAGATTCAGTCAGCTGCTTGGGCAGGCAGCATTACCTGCTATCCTGCCTGCCCCATGGCAGCTGGGAGGAAGGAGGTAGCTCTGGCACTGGGGCTGGTTTCCTGGCTCAGGACAGGACATGTGTGGCAAAGGGGGGTTCCCACTGGGGTCAGGAGTAAATGAGAATCAGCCAACTCTCAGCAAAGTAGCACTCAGGGAAATTAAGTGTGGGCATAGTCTGGATCATTTAGTGGGGGATGCTGCAGAGTAAATCCCACACACACACATCCATACTTACACAGGCTGCTGCCAGAAGAGAGGAGAGAAAAATGCCAGCTCTGCAGTGAGTTGTGCTGGTGGGTGAGCTGAGGTGTGGGTGCATTCCCATATGAGGGTGCCGGGAAGAAAGGAGCGGCTGTTGCCTTGGCTCCAGAGTGCACATTATGGAATCTCCTTACTCTGTCTGATACAATAACCAGATAAAACTGCTAGATAGAAATAATGAATCATCACCCCTAGTAAAATGCATATGTTACACAGCTGTGCTCTGAGCCAGCCACTTTCCTATCAGCATGTCTCAGGGCTGTGCTAGATCCTCTAGAAGCAAAAAGAAGTAGTCTGTTCTTCCTGCCCAGGTGGGTGCATTTCCACAGACTTGCTGCATGATTGTGTCTGATCAGGTCCAAGCAGGCACTGTAGCCCAGCAGTCTGAGAAAGCATTGCAAGAGCAATGTGCTAGTTCAGTGTTAAGCAGTGCTTACTTACAGGAAGGTAATTGGACTGGAACTACACCAAAACTCTACCAGGCATCTTTTCAAAGGCAGAAGTTTATTGAGCGATGGGCTATTATCCCTAACACCAAAGAATTTGCCTGTTTGAGTTTTGCTTTGTTTTGTTTTTGTTTTAAAAGCCATGATATTTATATAAAACGCTTACCCAGGAGAAATATTAGAAGAATGTCATAAAGCTTGTAAAATTAGACACTCAAGAAATACCAGAGTCAAACTGCAGTGCACACTTAACTTGTTCTCCATTGCTTTAATGGTAATTGTTAACCACATGAATGCAGTCTCTCCTCCTGCTTGTTTAGAGTGGATGATTGTTTCTCAAGTAATATTGCAGCTTTTTCTTATTCAGTGCTTAGCATTCTGTCTTATTTACTTGTGATATTTAAGATAAAAGTGTTTGTTCCTGGCTTAGTCTGATACCTGTCATTATGGTAACTTGGTGTTTCACAAACATTACCACAGTTATTTTTCTGGTGCTTCATTGAAATAAGTGTACATCATGATGACTTCGTGCATGGGAAGTTAACCAAAGAAAGGTAAAAGAGAAAAATCTGGGATTTGGGAATCTTCTGGCAGAGGGATCCACTCTGTGAATACTCATGTAATTCAGCAAACAACTCAAAGCAGATTAGCACAGGTTCCTAAAAAAGGAGGAATATGCAGAAGGCCAGTGAAGAGTTTTGTTCATCTACTCTAGTATTATCTAGGAAGAAGTGAATAGTAAATCTTATTTGCTGGCACATATTCTGCTGCATTACATGTGAAACTAACTCTTTTCATCTGTGGTTCCTAGCCTCATCTCCTAAAATAAGTTGTTTTCTACAGAATCTGGATTATATCAACAGTTTTATATTGTATCTAAGTCTATTGTATTTCTGAAGCTTGTCTTCCCTTTGTACTAACTCTGGTAAGGGATTGCATGGAAAAAATTCTAAGTACTTGTGGAATTGAAAGACAGTATCCCAACAAACAAGCGACAACAAATAAAAGGAACTGCTTTAAGCTTGTAGAGACAGCCTTGCTTCAAGCTTTAGCTGATATTAACAAACTTAGTTTTATAAGTACTGGTCTTTGCTGTTTCCCTGTGTATAACTTCCCAGTTTGTTTTCAAAAGACTATTTCTGCCCCCAAATATTTTGCAACACAACACTGTTAAGGCATTTATTTGTCACCTGAGCTGCACCTGAAGCCTTAAAAAGTATTACACAGACATCTGGCACTTTAAATATTATAGTTACTGGCCATCCATAATTGCTGCTTATCCATAGGGACCTAGGCAAGGGCAGAGAGAGAGGCCATTGGTCACCATCTCCTTGCACAGAGGGATGGTGAACATCAGGTGAGCCGGGCTCAGTCTTGGCCTCAGGATGGAGAGATGCTCTGGTAAGCAATGCCTTTGCATGTGGGTGTTTCTCACCTCTGCCCACCGAGTCCTGCCACTTCTGCCCATTTGCTGCATTCTTTGCTATCTGCTTTGCCATCTGCTATCTCCCATCTGAGGCTTCCCACTCTTGCAGTCATGACTTGGATGTCACCGTCCCTGTGCTCCTGTGCTCCTGCAGCCAAATCCCAAGTCCCACCCTCAGAGCAAGAAGGCTTGAGTGTTTTTCTTGTAAGGGTACAATGTTTTTTTTTAATGTGAGCTAAAAAATGGTATTTTCCTCAGGCTTTGTTCTCCAAAATGACTGAAATATTTGGGCCCAAACTTGTAAAAATGTGTTTGAAGAAGAATTTAGGCTTGGTTTCCTTCAGTCCTGCTTCTGGTGTTTGTTGTTACTATCTTAAAGGGGAAAATGGGCAACTGTAGTAGAATTGGGAAAGAATTGAGAAGCACTACAGACAGGTCATGCTAATCATTCAGTCTGTGTTCTATATATGTAAAGAACTTAAGGTGTTTATATTTCCCCAAATGGTGCTTGACAGCAGAAAGCATTTATATGCTATCCAGTATCTGTGAAATCTACCATAAGTGCTTTTATAGGATGATTTAACATCAATAATAGTTCCATTTCATGCCAAAAATATTTATACTCTATGACTGCCACAACCTATGTATTAATCAAGGATAGCAGAGAAAGTACACTGGGTAAGAGAAATTAGGACAGTGCTTCCCTTGTGAGCATACCAGGGGCCATGGAGTGCTCTTAGACCCCAGAATTTCAAGAGGAATGGATTTTTTGTCTGATCCAGTATGGCAGCTTGAACAAAAGAGAGATTTTGATGAAGCAAACAAGGACAGACAGAAAGCTTGAGCTCCTTGAAGGTGGGGTAATAGCCAAGGAGGGAGGTAATGGTGCTACAATTCTTTTGATAAAGGCTCGATGAGCTAGGCTTGAATCAGCTAAGCAATGCAGTAGCTCTGCTGACTCACAGCTCAGGACCTAAAATCCTGGAGGCTAGAGGCCTGGACTGGGAACACAGTGTTAAATTGAAAGGAAGGTACCTTCTAATTTGACGTGATGGCAAGCATCATCATTTTTCCAGAAAGCTGTGATGAAGTAACGAATGCTTTGTTGCAGCATACCTAACTTACTCCTTCTCTCCTGTGGCTTTTATATCTTTTTTGTCAACAGGATGTATTTTGTGGCTGCTCTTTGTTTACACATACAAAAGGGCAGTTTATATTCCCTATGTAGGACTGTCCATATTTTATAGGGCCAGCTGCTTCCAAGAAGATTTGGAGAGTAAAACTAAATGAATAACTTCATACTAAGTCACAAAAAAATACACGTGAAACATATTTTTTCCACTCTGGCTTTAATTTACTTGGTCACAATGTCACAGGGGACTAATTTTGCCATTTTCTGGAGGCACGATTACATTATTGTTGTGTATGTCTGTCTGGTTTTATCAGCCATGTATGGCATCACATCAAATAATATGAAGTGACATGGCTAGTAGAGTCTGATGGGATGCTCTGGGAGAGCCTCTGAGCAGAGATGTCATCTTTAATGCATCTACAAGGAGTTTTGGAGTGCACTTTGTTCATCCCCACCATTCCCTGTAATTAGTGCACCAGAAAGATCCTGCTGCTACTGTGATGGTCCTGGGAAATAGTTCATACTTTTGCTGCCCATAAATATGGGCCATGTCTCTTGAATTATGAGGTAGAGAGGGGAAAAAAAACCCTCTGAAGATATCAGTGTCTTCTTAAAGTAACCACAGAGACATCCAGAACCTTTTCCTTTACGGTGTCTCTTGCCTTTGCCCTTTATGCAAGATTTCAAACGTTAAAGTCCTTCTGACTTTTCTTCCCGTGATTCTTGGCCAGAATCTGCCCACCTTTCTGCCTGGGGCAAGAAGAGAGTTGCTGGCAGCTCTTTGGGCTGTGTGACTTGTTTGAGGATGTTTGTGAGGAACGTATGTCCATGTACACCTCTCTCCTTGGGCCACAGGAAGCAGGCAGCCCCAAAAAGCACAGCAAAGCTCTTCCCTTTGCTCTCATCTTTAAATACTATTGAGGAGGGGGAAGTGAGCAGCAAGGCAGCCCTTGCTCCCTTGGCAGTGGGGTCCTTGGCCTCGTGTCACCTGCATCCTGTGTGCTGGTGAAAGAACTGCCCCTCTCTCTGCATGAGCTGAAGCCTCTCACAATCACAGTAAGATTTCTACCCTAACCCAGAGCCCAAAGGGCAGTGCTGCCTCTACCTCCATGCCAGACAGCACATCTCCCCTAATGCTAATAGGGAAGGCTAAAATTAACCAGGAACGTAGAAGCAGCTCCCAGATGAACCATGGCCAGAAGCCCATGATTAAAGACACAGCAGGCTGCAGGTCGGCTAAGGCTGCCAACAGACCTCCTGAGCAGGAAGAAAACACTTAGAACTGTCAAAGCACTTAAAGGTATGAAACTCCTTTCTGAGCTAGGCTCCTTTTTTATTTATTACTTTTTGGTTTACCTATATTTTTTTTCAGGGAATTTATGCTGCAAATAGTAGGTTCCTGGAAAAGATCCTCCTAACCTGAGCAGTGTTTTTGAGTTTTTGAAGGATAAGGCTGCCGAGTGACTGAAAGGGTTTACAACAGGATCAGGCTCTCAGCTCTGGTGCTGACTCTCTCTTTTCTCTTAAGTTTCACCAAGTCACTCAAACCCTTCTGCAGCTTCACTGCTGCATGCCTTAAAACTTTTTTCAGATTGAGAGCCTTCTCTCCTAAGACTGAAATTTTTAAGAATGAGAAACTACAGGACTCTAGAGGTGTTGTGCTAAAGGCAGCCATACTTGAAGTTAATGACTGCATGAGATCAAACATGTTATGGTCTTTCTCTTTTTCTGTATTTTATTTAATTTGTGCATTTAAATTGCTTGGGGGAGGAATCTTGGCTCTGCTGATTTCTGAGTATTGTCAACCGCAAAAATACCACAATGTTACCCTTTGGGTATAGAAGTTACGAAGTTTTGTCCATACAGTCATTGTGTTGGTAACTGTTCCTATTTCTACATGTCTTAACACAGGAGCAGAGGAAATATTTACACTTCTTTTTTTTTTTTTTTTTTTTACTAGGAAAAAGTGATGGCTAAACCACATTTTGGCAGGGGAAGTAGGGATAGGTGTATGAGCTAAAATTTCTTTTAGCTCTCTTTATATTGGCTAATTGTCAAGTTGACTTGTTTCCATTCATGGCTACGCACAGTACTGGAATTTATATGTACGCATATGTTTATATGTATGTAAACAAGGTGCACATTTTTTTTACAAACTTACTTTACTGTCACTGTAGAAAATAGAAAACAACAACTACAGCAGACAGTGTGTTGTGGAAAGTGGTTGATTTGATTTTGTCGCACACAGCATTAGATTGTAACCAGTGAGTGGTAGAACAGACTTATCAGCAGGCAACTGCCTCAGGTCTGTGTGTATTTACTCTTCCTGATCCATTGTGTGGTGAGGGGACTGTAACAGTGCATCAAGACAAGCACTCAGAACATGAGAAAAAAAATTGCAGCTAAAATCCATTTTCCTGAAATTGTTCAGCTGCATCTCTTGAGATATTTTAGACTAAGCTGTACGTCTAGGGCTCCAAAATCTGGGGTGGTTTGGGTATCATGCTGAGCCACAATGAGTTCAAGAGACTATATCCTTCTCTGCAGGAGGTGATGATCTTGCAGAGAAGGGAACAGGCTGTATTTTGGCCCAGATCAAAGGCTCTGGGAGAACCTGCTGCTCAGCTGCTCTCATGGGATGGCAAGTGGTTGGTGCCTTCTGCAGTGAGGAGGTCCCTGGCAAGCCAGGTTCCTTTAGTCACCCTCCTACTGCTTTGCACTGCCTGCTGCCCAGCTGTGGATACCTAAGCAAAGAAAACCAGAAGAATTACATAGATTTTATGGTCTCTCCTCTGCTGCTATTTTCCTGTAACCAGACTGGCAGTCTGTCTTATTTCAGATCTTAATTGCATTGACTGTACTGTAGAAGCAAAAGCTGCAACAGTTATAATACATTTCTGGATCAGAAACCCTTCTCAGGAGAGGATTTTTTGCAAACATAGCTGCTGTGCCTGCACAGGATGGGATTGTTGGCATCCACTCATACTTTCAATATTTTACACGCACAATTATGGATCCTAGTGTTTTGCCAAGTCTGCTAAAAATTTGAAATTTAGAAGACTAAAGTGCTTCCTGAAAGGGAAGTCTGCACTGTGTAGACTGTGAGATTTGAAATTCAAATTCAGCTGTTGTTCTGGCCAAGGAAATCCTCTAGCCAAAGCACTCCTGTAGTACCAGGGAATAAATTGGAAAAGAACCAGCATCATAGAGGTCTCTGCTCTTGAAATGTGCAGCTTTTCTGAGCTGTTCAGAAATGTATTTTGTTGAGAGAAAGGGAACTTCTGTTTTTTTCCTTATTTTGACTGTAAGCTGTTAGCAGAATTTTCTGATTAATACAGGGTATTTCTTTCACCATCTGTTTCAAAGACCCAATCTGCTTGTTATTGGGTGTGTGAGGTTTGTCCTTGGTTAGGATGGCCAGTGATCTCAGATCATCACTGTCTGATGAGTGAAAAGGTAGAGATTGAAAGAGCAGCACTGTGACAGCTTTACTTGGTGCCATGGAAGGATTGATGTTTATGATGTGCATAATGAACATAAAGCACTTTGCATTACTCTTTCTACATAGTGAATGACTGTTCCCTTAGTCTAACACAGATGTTTTAATGAGTTTTTCAGGTTCTGTAGCGATGGTGTTGGCAAGGCACCCCCCAAGGTGTACAGGGCCCCTCCAGGTGCCTTGCTGCTTCTGGATGGTCAAGCAGCTCCTCAAAGCACCTCCTTTCACCTGCAGCAAGCTGCAAGTTTGTATTCCCCACCATCAGTTGCTGGATAAGTCATTGAGATCCACATTTGCAATTCCTGGGCTGGACAACAGATGTTGTGCCCAATGAAGAATTTTTCTTCCAGACCTAAATTTGGCTGTGACTGTCCCAGACTCTCTCATTTGGCCTCCAGCAGTTTGGATTACTGAGGGAGGATTGCTGCAGCTCTGTGCTCATTGCATTGACCTCTGCACAGCCACAGGTCTACTTGGTTTTTGCTTTGACATCTTGTGGTAGGGCAGCCTAGGCTGAAAGTCCATATTCTTGGTGACCACCCCCAGCAAGAGGGGCCCTTTGGCATCCTGCACTGTGGAGCTGGGAGGCACAAGCATGTGCCATCAAGGCTTGCTCTTTTGCTTGGACTGGCTGAGGTAGTAGAAAAAAAAAGACGAAGGGACCTTTCTTATCTGCGGAATAATCTGTAAAGGCACACAGATATATAGGCTCAGTCAGCATCCAGAAGGTTTCATCAGTTAGCCTTGAAAGTTTTATGATTCTTTGGCTCGATTTTTAGCCTTTCATCTTTGTACATTGAACTACCAGCCTAATGCATCCTCTGTTTTCCTCTTGTGAGTAGGGATAAGCCAAAGAATACATCTCTCTAAAAGATGAGAAAGCAGGGGGAGGATAGAGAAAAGAAAAACCCTATATAAGTGTGGTTTATTTCTGTCCTGGTGGAGGTGTGTGAGACTCCTAAGTGTAACTGATTCCTCATGAGAGCTCAGCAAAATCTCATTTCTGCCAGTCTATGATTCAGAGGGTGCTGTAGGAAAGATTGCATCCATCCAGAGTGGTGTGTCCCTGCTGATGTGGCAATGGACTAGCTCTGGATCTTCCGTGTATTAAATTACAAGTCAACACATTTAAGAATAAACCTCTTTAGTGTGTTTGCATATTAATTACCATTAAATTGTGAGAAGGATGGAAGGGAGGGAGGAAATGAGATAATCCCATCTCTGTAGAGTATAAGAAATTATCGTGTTGTTAGCTGGATGAAAGCCATTGCCAGCTCAACTGTAGCACATGATTTGCTGGAAGGCAAGAACATTTTAGGTATTTCTGAGTTTGGAATAATTACATTTCCTCTTCAATCAATACCTTGCATGGTACTTGAACTTATGGTATGGCACTTCAGTGGGATGCTTAATTCAGTTTTAATGTTTCTTAAGTGGAAGGTTAGGTTTATGAACACCCCACTAAGTCACACTGCACTGAAAATTGGCCTGTGCTGAGGCACAGACACAGATAATCATAGCAAGGCTCTGAGTGTTCCTCTGATGTTCCTTAGATTACATTGAATTTGGCTTGGCTTGTTGGAAAATTTTTGGCATCCATTTTACTGGGTTTCCTGTAACTTTTCTAAAAATTGTTTCAGTCTCAAAATCCTTGTTTTAGACTCCCCCGCACCCCCAAACATGTACTTTCCCCACTGTTATGATATAATATTACTGTACAACATCAAGATGTTAAAAAAAAGTTACTGGAATACAAACTATATTTCAAGTGACTTTATTTTTCTATGCAGTGCTTTATATTCAAGAGCTATATCTGAAAGACCAGACTTCTGTGAGCTTTTTTATTTTAAATATTTACTAATTGAATAAACTAAAGTCTACTAATGAAAGACAAACATGTAATGTATCCCACCTACACAAGCAGCGGTACAAAAAAGATACTCATCTGGAACGAAATCCACTTGGACTAGAAAATAATGTGCATCTAGATGAGTTGTTCATCCAGAGAGCATCCTCTCCTTCCTGTTTTGAAGAGCATTTCATACTTCCTGTATGCAATTGAGCTATTATTCTTATTTTTAGTTGAGACAGAAAAACTGTTTTTTTCTCAACACTCTGCAAGTTAAATGTCTTTGTCAGTAAGTAAGTTAGAATAGTTGATAACATGTTTGGTAGATTTGTACTAATCCAGTGGTACAAAGCAGAAGTGTGTGCTGTGTCTATAGCACTTCTGTCACCACTGTAAGGACACAGCCATATTTTCTATCCCTTTCACAAACAGCTATATCTTTGATTAGTCACTTTAAAATGTGGGAGTCTTTCCTGTGTTCCTGTGTGTGAAAGAATGTGAAATTTCCTCTGATGAGTAAGACCAGATTTTGCATGATTCAGTTTGTCTGACCAATTAGATGACTCTAGCTGAAATGCAAATCCAGTAACTCCTGAAAGGAGGAAAGGCATCATCATCCAAGACAAAGATCCTGGCCTGTGTTCTGGAAACAACCCAACATTCTGGAGAAATGTGCCTGGAAGACTAATTATGATTACAAACCTTTGAAATAAAATATTTGTGGCACGAGAGACAGGGCTCTCTACCAGCAGTCATCATCCTCTGAAAGAGCCATCCACTCACTTACAAATCTAACTCAGTGGAAGCATTGCTTTTGAGGAGAATCCTCTGAAAACCAGACATCTAAATCAAAGTTAAAACATCATTTCCATCTCTTGATCTTCTAGAATAAACTCTAATCTAGTCCCACTTGTCCTCAGCAATTTTTCTTTGGCAATGACATTTCCAGGAAACATGTATAGCAGCTTAGACCACCACCTCTGTACTTGAACAAAACAGCTAAAATTTAGCACTCAAGCCTCTGAAGATGAAGTATTTAATCCAAAACCATTTATCTCTCAGATTTGAGCCCAGGATTTATAGCCCGTCTGTAATCATGCAAAATTTAATATTTGACAGTTTTTAAACTGTGAGCATTTCTTGCAAGCTGAGGCTCAGATGGGAGGACAGTTTTGAGGCTGGACAAAGCCTTTCTAAACTTCGTGTGAACAGCAGCAATCAGACCAGTGCCACTGCTGAGCAACAGTGGATTGTGGTCATGAATTTTGGGTAGTTTTGTGTTTTCTTTTTAACTTTTTGTCCTTCTGAGGCCGGGACAGGACAGAACAGTTCCTGTGCCAGGCTCCACTGCTCCTAGCCTCAGCCCCAGTGAGACAGGAAGGCCTCCGGGATTACAGACGATGCAGATGGCTGTGCTCCAAGGTGCACATTTCCTGCAAGAAAGCTCAGCTGGGAATGCTGAAAACCAGCTGGAAAACCAGGTCCTACACAAGGCTTCTTCACTGGAGCCTGTGCTTCAAAAAGAAGTCAGAGGGAGTTCAGCAGTGTGAGCTGCTGATCCTGCAGGTTTTTCACAAACCAGACAGGGCACAAGGTGCTTTGTCAGGGACCTCATGCAAGACTTACATGTGGGCTGACTCCCTCGTCCCTGCAAATGAAGACTGAGTGTGAAGCAAGAGAGTAAAATTTCTGGCCAGCATGTACCTGAGGTGTCTCTGCAAAAGCCCCTGGCTTTTGGTAAGGATGTGCCACCATTTGTGAAGTGCCGTGCTGGCTGCCCTTGGGTCAGAAACTCTCGGGCTTAGAGCTGGGACTCCTGAGTGTGGCAGCGTTGACACTCACAGCCTTTTCCTCTGGGAGCACCTGATGCTCCTGCATCCACATCAGGGCTTGTCTCCTCCTACCTCCTCATCCCTCTGATGTGGAAGCAGTACCATCTCCCTCCTCTCTCCTCCCAGGGCAGTCACCTGCAGCAAATGAAGGTTCTCCTGCATCCTCAGTAAGGCAGTGTCTCTCTCAAAAGCCTTTCTCACTTGCTTGTACACCTCTGCATGAAGTTATAAAAATGATGGGGGAAAAGCTACTCTGCCCAGACAAACTGCTGCTCCTTTGGAGAAACCTTTGTTTGTTTGTTTGCAGCTCTTGCACATAGAGGATTTAGTTTCCTTTCCTCCCCTTTATTAATAGGCCTCTGCCGTCACAGTTTGGATCTCCAGCTTAACTCAGAGACAAACTCAGACCACACATGGAGGCTGGAGAGGAGATGATGACCCGGTAGAGCTGCACACCAGGTGCATCACCTCCCACATAGAGCTTGGGCCACACAAATGCCCCTTACTGTGCCAAGCAGGAAAAGTCACTAACCACTGACTTAACAGGCTCCCTGCTTACTTTCACTGGAGCTGTCTGCCTCCAAGTGTACCCCTTTCTTGCTGCTGATGCACCCAGCAGTGCCTCTTCCCCTTCTGCTCTTTCAAACTGTGCTTGAGGTTCCCAAAAAAACCAGATTTAGGGCTGTACTGCCATGCACTGCGGTGCAGAAATGGGCAAGTCCCAGAGGTAGTGGGTTTGCTGGACTTTTTGCTTCCCCAGAGCCCAATAGGTGCTGGTGTTTAGAGACTGGACTTTAGGGGGAAGGGGATTTCCCCTTTCACTGACTGCTCCCACCAGGCTGTCCATGATGTGGATCAATTAACCACTGCTGTTTGGCTTCACATGCAGAAGACCAGTGCCCAGTTTAACAAACCAGCAAGTGAATGCATGTGGCTGTGTCAGGCTTCCTCACTCTGCTTGCTCTCAGGGAGAGCTTTCCCTCCAGCTCTTGAGGCAGTACAGCTGTGCCACTTAAATCTCCTGCAAGACCTTCACTCCTGTCTTCCACAATACAAGAGAAAACTGCAGATGTTGAAAACAATGGCGAAATATGACCCATCAGGTTTAAGCTATAAAATAGTTCAGCCTCTGTGATGTGCTGCTCTAATTCCATAGCTGTTCATTGTTTGAAATGAATTCTTTCTTGAATTCAAAAATTAAAAACATTAAGACAGAAATAAACAAGTGATGTTGATTCATATGCAAGGGGATGTCTAAGTTTTTCTTCAAACCCATTGATCATGGGTATGAGAGAGAGACAAACCTCACCTCAGCTTTTTCAGTCTTCATAAATTCAACCTGGTTTAGTGTCTGTCAGTTTTGTCTGACCCAGAACACCACCATAAAATCCAATAGGTTTCTCCAATAGGTTTTATGGACTATAGGAGCTATAGGAGCTATATAGGAGTTATTCCAGACTCTCTTCTGTTACAGACTGACAGTAGGCTGAGACTCTGACTGTTCAAAAAACTGCAGCAATAACTTCACCTGGGAGCAGCTTGTGTCTGGGCAGCCTGCCCTGAGGCCTGGGGGCTCTGCTGCGCTGTGACACAGCATGGCAGTGTGGTCCCCATGTCCCCACCACTGCTTTCCCTTCTGTCTGGGTGCAGAGGTGACAATTTGAGCATTAGTTATTCATTCACAATTGTAGCATAAACCAGCAGTAAGATCAGAGAGAACTGGTGATCCCTTCTCAGTCTAGTGCATAGTCATTGAATCTTGGTTTTGAAGGCTCCTGTACTGGTACCTCTCTGCTGTGATGGTTAGCACAAACACGAATATCTCTGATAGTGCTAAAAGGGAGAGAAAATATTTTTTAGGTCACCAGAAGTAATGGATTAGGTCATTAAACCTTTTAATTTTAAACAGAATGATTTGGTCAAGGTGGGCTGTTTGCATGCAGGCAGGACACTTCTGTACCTTTTAGAATTTGTGGTTAAAATATTCCCCTTAGACTACCTTTTCCACTCATCTAGCTTACACAAATATTTGACTTGAACTGATACTGCTATTAATCTGTTTAGAATGCTGCTATACTGTTTACACAGAGAGGAAAGCTCTAAGTCTGCTTGTCCAAATAGTTTTAAGCAAGGGAAATGCTGCTTTTTAGCACCTGGCATAAATATTTGGAGAAATTTATAAATCCCAGATAACCTTGTCTCTCTCAGATGTAATTACTGCTTCCTAAAACTTACTCCCCAACAGTCCTCTCTTTTTTTTGTTGTTGTTGTTGCATTTAAGAAGAGCTTGATTTTTTTTCTCTGTGAATTTTATTTGCACATCCTTCATGAGCCTAACCAATGCTGTGACTTTATGAATTAAAATATTTATCTACCTATATTTGTACAGATAACACAACCTGACAGAATGCAGAAAGATCACTTAAAAGTGCCTGTGATGTGAGTTAAAACATGCCTACTTGAACAAATAATTTCAGAACAATGCAGTAAGCTGTCTCAAGTTCTGTATGTCCTGTTTTTCTTCTTACATGCATTTGAATTGCCTTATTATTCCCTTGAAGGTTTCTTATGATGAGAAAGATTGCCTTTAAATAATAAAAATCTCAGTGCCACTTCAGTATGGTGGACCTTGGTTTTGAGGCTGTCTTTTCTTTAGCTGAAGTGTATCTGAAACAGGTTTGTTTTTTCTTAAGATTTTATCCATTACTAATGCTTTTTGTAATTTCTGTTAGGAAAAATATATGTGATTTTTCATGGAAGGGAAAAAAAAACCCTTCAGTATTCTTGAAGCAGTTTACAGTTGTTTTTTCTGACTGTGAGCCAAAAAAGCAAAGACCAGCCAGAATATTTTTATGTGATTATGATTATTTTACTGATATTCCAAGAGTGAATCATGTGTGCTACAGTCTAAGCAATCTCCCCACAGAGAAAGGGAGACCTGAGTGCCTTAGGGGCAGGAGTGTGTTTTGTGCGTTGAGTTTTCTATGCAAACTATTGATACTGTGAGACAAAAATATCTTTATGAAGTGTTTTCCCAGCTTCATTTAAAGTTTCTGTGATCTGCTTTTTTTTTTTTTTTTTTTTTTTTAAGAAAGAAAGAAAGCAAGAAAATATTGCTTTTGCATGAGAGCTTCTTTGAATTTGAGAGATCAGTTTCAGTGTGCTTGACCTCTTGTACTACTTGTTCAGCTTTTCAGAAAACATTAGCTTCCTGGTTCTAAAAATCTAGGTCTGTTGAATCACACTAATAAAAATGCAAATTGATGAAGACTAAAATTGATCGCTGGAGTTAAAGTGTATTATAAATAATGATGCTTTCGACAAGTACAAACTCACTGCACAAAAAAAATTATCCAAATTTTGAAATGAAAAATCCAATTTAAAAATATGGGAAGAATTTGGAATTTCTTTGCATAATTTCCAATTGCTTCTCGCCCTGGGGACAGCAACATGAGGGAATGCAAGGAGCTGACCCAGAGGAGATCTGGGGATGATGGGATCTGCCTGTCAGCGGATTCATGGGCACTGAAGGGGAAGAGAAGGCAGTTCAGTAATGGAGGAGAAGGAGTTTGGAAAAAACTGTGGGTGAGGAAGCCATGAATGCTCAAAAGAGAGGACACTGTAGAGAAGGCAAGCTGAGGACCAACCAAGCCAGGAAAGGTTCAAATATATTTAGGTATCTGTTTTCAAGATTCGAAATACAAACCAGGTTATTTGTATGGCTGTGAAGTTAGATCAGATCTTTTTTATAGCAATGTGCACAAATATCACCTGGAAATTCCAATCTGTTTTCCCCAGGCTCCATGGATCTGGTGAAATTTTGTGAATTGTCCCAAATGCCACGTGAGCAGGAAATGAGTAGTCATACAGATAAGGAAGTGATTAAGTCACTTTATTTCCTAAAGAAATCAGAGGAGGAAGAGATGACACAATTTGAGACACACTTTGAAAGGAATTGTACCATACTTACATTCTGCACAGTGTCATGCATAATTTCTTTTTAGCTCACAGAAATCTGATTTCTTTCCAGTCTGCTTTCTCATATGCAGAAAGTCTACTAAGTTGCGTTTAATTACAACCCAAAGATTAAGAAATTATTTGTTCCTCTTGAACTGGTGCTCTGTAAATGTTCAAAGTGCCTGTAACACATACTGTATATTGCAGAGCAGAGCAATTGCATCCCATCTCCAGGAACCTTGCCAGAACCCTCTTCTCTGCATTGTCTCTGAGCCAGGAAATCTAAACATGTATTGCAGTTTGTCAAACTTCCCAAAGTGCTGCTATGCATTTTGGGCTATGGTGAGACTCTGTTTATACCTCCCTCAACCATGAGCGTGAGAGCATGGAAAGAAGAAAGGAAAAAGAATAATGGGAAAGAAGAACAGAAGTAAGATGTTCACATTGGAAACTGCAAGTATTGGTATACAGACTGTCTGATTTCAAAGCTGGGGGTCCATCCTCAGCCTGTGCACTAAGGCAGCCAAATGCCTGAAAAAGCTGACAGGAGTTGAGCTGGGTGCAGTTTTTTGGTCAAGCCTCTTTGGAGACAGGTAGAGGGACGGAGAAAGGGCGAGAGGAAGAAGAGGTGGTAGATGTAAACAATGAATCTGTATTCAATGGTATGGAGAAATATTGTGAATTTGTGTAGATGTTAACAAACTGTGTTAGGAGAACAGAAATGCAAATACAGATGTCTGACAGATAATGCACTTAATTTGACATGAAAATATTTACAGATTTTCTTCCCGTGTGTCCTCTAATTCTGTTGAAATAAAATTTTGCAGTTTTGGTGGGAGTTTTACGAGTTGAACAAAACAAGATGGACAAAATATTCTTTAATGTGTACTTGATTCATTAAAAATACTTGAAAAATATTTATCAGGTTTATCTTGAAGATGTTAAAAATCTCCACCCAAACCTACCTGTATATTTCACATTGTTACTATTTACATCCTTCTGCAAAATTCCCAGAAAAAATGAATGCCAAGAGCAGATGCTTTCAGCATTTTAAAATGCTAGACACTTATGAAGGTGTCTGAAAGACACACAGACATTCATCTGTAAAAGCTGAAGTTTGGAAGTGTTGTTGTGTGGCTCTCCATGCCTACGTGCAGCGGAGCAATCCTTCATAATAGACCACAAGACAGGACTCCCCAGGGCTGACGCTCACCTCTGCCAAACCCTGCTGCCAAACAGTCACAGAGGGGAGGGGAAGAGGGGAGGAGCTGTTGAGTTAGATCTACTTTAATGTTACTAGGAGAGGAAGGCAAGGAACGCCTTGAGGATCAGGAACGCCTTGTACAGTTTTGCCAGCCTCTACCACAACACAGACCTTCCTTCTGACCCAGGAAGGTCAGGAGGGAAGTCACCATCTGATCTGCTTTTGATTGTCATCCTAGTTTTCCCCGTGTTTTCTGTCTTACCCTTCCTCGGAGCACACTTCAGGTACCACTGGCCCAAGACCTGTGTGTAAGGAGAGGACTAAGGAAACCAACAGCTCGAGGGAGGCAATTCTCCCCCTCTACTCTGCACTTGTGAGACCCCAGCTGGGGCAGTGCATCCAGATCTGGGGCCTCCAGCACAAGGAAGACATTGGCCTGCTGTTGGAATGAGTCCAGAGGAGGGCCACTACGTTGAGCACAGGGCTGGAGCACCACATCTATGAAGACAGGCTGAGAGAATCAGGGCTCTTCAACCAGGAGAGGACAAGGCTCCAGTGAGACCTTATAGCACCTTCCAGTAGTTAAGAGGGAGGGCAACCAGGCTGTAGAGGAGCTTTTCACAAAGGCGTTATAGTGATCTAACAAAGGGGAATGGACTTAAGCTGAAGGAAGGTAGGTTTAAATTAGATATTAGAAATTAATTCTTTACTGTGAGGGTGGTGAGACACTGGTACAGGTTGCCCAGAGAAACTGTGGACTCCCTGTCCATGGAGGTCTTCAAGACCATGTTGAACCTCTGAGTAACTTGGTCTAGTGAAAGGTCTCCCTCCCCACAGCAGGGAGTTTGGAACTAGATGATCTTTCAGGTTCCTTCTAACCCAAACCATTCTATGATTAAATGGTAACCAAAAGAAACTTCTCAGCGACAGGTAGATCAGGACATGCCCAATGTAATGCTCCGTCCAGCACAATCTTCAGGCCATCAGCAGTGATATTGATGTTGACTCATGATAAATGTGATTGAGGGTTCACCATTCTACAAGAAGTACACACAGCACAGAGCTTTCCCTGCAAATATTTCTGAAGTCACAGGACTACCCTGTTTTATGAAAACCGCTTCTCCAAATAATTATATGCAGCCTGAAATGTAGTATTGGGCCTGGGTGGTGGCCGAGATGAGCTGTCCCCTGTGGCCCTGGCTGGCTGCATTGGCTGGCAAGGAGAGAAGGGGCAGGAATTTAGCTCTGCTTCATCTCCTGTCCCCGAGCAGACCTCTGCAAACAGGAGGCAGAAGGAAATTTGTGCTTGAAATACCTAAGTCCATGTTGCAATGTTCCATGGCAGGAAAGGTTTTGAAAAATGAATAGCCTAAACCTTATGTGCTGTAGAGTAATCCAGGCTCTTCTACAATTGCTGAAGAAGTTTCCTTCTGCATCTAAAATGCCTGTACTTCCAGGACAAGCTCTGAGTTTTATGGCCCCAGATGGAACAGAATTTTGGATTCAGCTCATCAAAACAACAGACAGAAACACTGCGCTGTGTTGTCAGCTCTTTTCATGAACAGGCAAGGGAATGCATTGGATGATATGCTCTGTGGTTATCTGTTACTTAAATATACTGTCCCAAATTCATGTATGTAACAAAATTCATGATAGGAACTACAAGAAAAAACTCAGTACAGCCTCTACAATGTGATTCTTCTACTGGAAATCGTAAAAGAATGGCTTATTTCTTACTCCCTATTAACACATCCATTTCTGGACAGATTTTTAGTCGTGCATTAAGCCAAAATGTAACAATTTCCCAAAAGGAGGGAGGATGACAGGAAGACTGAATGGCTGGGGACTGGGGGAATGGATGAATGCTGTGGAACTGGAGTCTTTCCAGGTCTCCTGAGCTATTTCTGCTTTTGCAACACTGATTAGTTTGCAGAGCATTTTCTCTGTAATTAGAACCTATCTGTTTTCATGGATGACTCATTTTAAAAAATAATGTTCTGGGTAAGGGCAAATCTGTGCTATGTATTTAGAGTAAAAATTTCCTTTTTTCTTTTCACAAAAACAAAAAATAAAGGTGAGATTTTCTATGCTGTATAGTCTGCCTGAGGTGAAAACACTTCTAGTATTGCTGTTAAAATCTAGTCTCAAACACAGTAAATCTGAAAGGATTTATGTTGAGCAATCAAAATAAGAGTATAATAATCCCTACTAAAACACTAAAGATTGTGGCATTCAGTGAAACGCCACAAAATGAAAATAGGCAACAGATAAGGAGACAAACAACTCCAAGCTCTATAAGGACATTGTAAAGAAAATGTATGCTTGTACAGCATTTTTCTGGGAACAGGTCTCCTATAGAAGACACACAACCTGCTGCTCAGATCTAAGAGGAAACAGAGCATCTTCGAGCCTTCCTATGATGGTGGTGTAAGAATCAGCTGGGTAACCTCTTAGCATTGAAAACAGCTGATCAGCAGTGAAAAAAATTGATATTTTATCAAACTATTATTAAAACAGAGAGATGATTTTATGATCTCTCTCTGGGATTATATATTACAGTTAACATTAATATTTTTGCAACGTTGTCATGCTCCATAAATGGCCTAGAAATGCTATAGTGTATTGAAATTTTCATAGACATATAAATTTACAATGTTTATATTGACAAAAATATTTTAATGCATTCCTCATTTCTGATAAAAAGGAGTAGATGAAGTTATTCCTTCCACAGAAACGAAGATATTGTCTGCATGATAAAACAATTTCAAATGCTCAGCATCATTGGCACAAACAAACTAGTCATCTGCAACTGATCTGAAGTCAGCTTGTAAGGAAATTGGTCCATAATGTCTGGTCAATGACCTTGCAGATGATATCATACATCATAGTACAAGTAGGAGAAGTGGTGAGAACACTGAAACAGAGGTAAGAATTAGAAAAACTATCTAATGAGACACTGTGGCTTGAAGCCACAGAGCCTTCTGCTTCTGGGGACAGCATATTTCAGTGGAATAAGTTTGATGAATTTCCATTTCTCAGTGTGGATTGTTTTTTGTGGCGTTTTCACATTTTCATATTGCAAGCAGGATTCGTTGCTAATCCCTTGCTGACCCCTTTTATACTTTCCCTTCCTGTTTAAGATCTCAGCTTCCTTTATTTTCCTGAGCACTTTCAAATATTTACCACTAGGTGCACAACCAGATGTGCAGCACCTGTGCTCATCCTCTGAAGATGGATTTCCAACAGATTTGCTCATTTTGTGCTCTTATCCATCACAGCTAGAATATACTTAGCTCTTCTAGGATGGTAGAGATATAAAAGGCGCTGTAGGGTATTTTTATGATTTGCTAGGACCAGCAAAAGGGCTAACTTAAGCTACTATTGTTCTTTTGGGAAAAAAAAGTGTTTTATCATTCATCTTTCAGGTTATGGAAGTAGAAAACAGTCTTCATCATAAGAGTAGCTACATATTTTTTCCATATGGAAACTTAATAGATGTCTCCTTGTTTAGTAACTAAACCTATCGTAAGAATATATGAAAAATAAAATGGCAACATTCTTGAAGAATATGATGTGCATGAGAATGAGAAATATCTCTTTTATAAAGATATAGGCAGTAGTAAATGCTAATGGGTTTTTAGGTTTTTAATTGTTCTAAATTCATAGAAATTTGATGTAAACTTTTTTGTTGTTGTAAATGCACATAGTTTTCTTGTTTATTTGCTGAAGTACAGATTTCCATGTATAGTTTTATGACTCCAAAGGTTGTCAGTTTGTTCACGTAACAGTTTATGCTGTCAAAAGGAAAAATATTCCTCTTACCTTAAGCCCACAGGGGTCTGTTTTTCTAACCATAGATTTGTTAGGTGGCAGCTAGCCATTCTGAGGAAAAAGGAAGACTCTTTCTAGCTAGGAACCCTACAACATCTTAGTACTTGCTGCCAGTTAGATATGATCCCCACAGTTCATCCCTGGACTTGACATGCCTGAAAAAAATGGGTGTGACACTCATGGCTGGAGAAAATATTGCCCTTGTCATATGAAACTGTGTTTGACTTTGAAACCCTGATCCAGACACTGTGATTATGCCAGAAAATAAAATCTTCCGTTTTCTTGCCAACATTCCTGGCTGTCAGATACTTTAGACAGCAGGAGCCTGGAGCCCCATTATCTATGTGCTTTATAACTCCCCTGTGGTTTGAGGTGGACTGAAGGGGTTCACACCTTTTTACTTCACACCTCAGCTGTCTATTATTTTATTTGCTCCCCTGTATCCAGATGTGTACTCCCTCACTGAGAGTAGGATTATTTACAGTGCCTTCATTTCTTTGAATTGACAGTTCAATTGCATGGATTCTTTATCGAGGAGGATGGGAATCTTTGGTCAAGGTTCTTCATTCACAGGTGATGTGGAGAAGGAAGCAGGAAAGTATCTATCTGCAGGTGTTTTGCTCTCCTGCTCATTCCCAGACACCTCCCGTGGTGCCCGAGCAGGGTGCTTGGCAGGATCCTCACTCTGACCCCATGGGGCTGTCTTTGCTTATTACTTGGGTGTGAGTCACTTCATTTCCAGTCAAAACTGCCTAGCTCATGTAAGAGCTCACTTATTTCTTTCTGGTGTGTCATCTTGACATGCTGAAATGCTGCCACCAACACTGCTATGTCTCCACAGGACCTTGGGAAGGAGGTGAGGGACATCCAGCTCGCACAGGGTGTTGAGTTTCCCTGCTGAGCACAACAAGGTTGCGGTTTGATTAGGTATTCAAACTTCTATTTTTGGTTCCATTTTTGTCGGCAGGAGCATTATTTTTGCTGATAACCTCTCATCTGGGCAGAATCTCAGCATAACTCTCCCCAGGCTGATTGATGACTTCCTGGAGCTGGCGTTGCAAAGCCGTCTGCTGAACACTGCTTCCTCCAGAGGCTCCGCCAGAGCTGCTTGGGCTGTAAAAGGATTGTGTACACAGGCAGCTCAGGAGCTGCAGTATGCTAACTTTTTATGGCTGTTTTTTCCTTCTCATTATGTCTAATACTAGTCATCCAGGTGCTGCAGGCTTTCCCTCCCCCAGTTGTCCTGGTTGCATGAAATTGTTAGGAATCCTTTATCTGACACATTACCAGGATAAAAAATTGCTACGTTTGCTGTCTTTTTGTATTTTAATGTAGCTGTACCCCTCCAGGGGCACTAACAACTCTACTGCTGCAAGAGTATTTGTTTCCATCTTTAGTTTGGATGATTTCCATCCTGCATCTGCTATTTACTTTTAGATTCATGGTAAAGCTTGAAGTTCACATGTGTGATAGAGATCTGTATGAACGGATCTAACCAAGATTTCTTCTAGAACAAACTATGGAGATCATGCTGACCTTCCCAACCAGTCATCCAGAAAATATGTCTATGGATTCAAGTAATTTATTAGTCTTGGCTTTTATTTTATTATTTTGTATATTGCTCACCATGAAATTTTCTCTTGCTAAACATGAGATCCTGCTGGGGATTTTGGTAGCTCTGCTCCGCTTCTGTTCCTGTATGATTGAAATATGCTGTTGGTTTTCTTCTATAAATGTGAATCTCTTTCAGTTGACAGAGAATTTTTAGCACACAGATTGCTGCATCCAATGGCTTGATCTGGATTCCATGCTCTTATTCATTCCAGCTTGTTAATGTTATCTGCTGGTTTTTAGAGAAACAATTTTAGCTTTTATTTCCTGTCAGATCAACTTCCAGTCCCATTTACTGCCTCCATCAAAAGTCTCTGAGATGCTACTGTCTAAATGTCTTCAGCTATAGTATAAATAGATCTAGCAATTTGTTTATAAACATGCCTTTTTGCACAGATCACAGGGAAAGAAAAGATATAGAGGCATTTTGGAAAAACAGCCCCACTTTGACCAATGCATGTTTATTCAAGAGCCTAGGCTCCTTCTGGAGTGTATGATAAACAAATACCTGATTGAATTAGATTTACTGCTCAAGCATCTCCCATGTACTGTGAAAGGATGTAACAAATAAGAACAGAAAGTCCCGTCTTGTCTGGTGTTTGAGCAACACCACTTGGAGAAGGGAGGCTTATTGCTCCCCAGAAGTCATCATCCCTGTAGGGCTGGAAAGGACTGCAGGTCTGTGGAGGGGGTTGTGCTGCTGCCCTCTCTGCACCATGGTCCTGGGGTCAGCTGGGAGCCTGACCCCAGCCAGTGACTCCCACGGCTGAGGGGGTGGGTGTGTGTCCGTGTGTGTCTGTGTGTGTCTGTGTGTGCGCAAGGACCTCCGAGCAAAATTCCCACCTCCCCGTGTGGCGGGCATGTATTTCATCATGGCCTTAGATTGATTCCAGATGAGCAGAGAGGACTACAGAGGAAAGACTGTTTGCAAAGGGGGTGATGTTAGAAATGGACTTTCTGCTTGGGTAACCTTGCTGCAGGCATGCTGAGCCCAATTTCCCCCTGGAATCAGGGGAGAAGAGGTGTGAACTGGTGAGCCACTCTCTGCAAAGCTCTATCCCAGAGTTGTCCTCTGCTCTGCAGCAGCTCACCCAGGAAGCCATCTCTGGATCACCGTCTCTCCCTCCCTAAAAAGCAGACAGAGAAGATGGACACCTTGGTGGTATGGGTTCTGAACCATGCCCATGCCATCTGTTGGGCTGCCACCTGCTGACAGTCATGTCTAAAGAAAAATAGTTTAATGAAGTGCTGTTGAATAGATTTTCAGGGGTACCCCAAGACTCTTTCATTTATTGTGACCATGATGAGGACAGAATTGCCCATGGCAGCAGTCAGTAGAGGCAGGACCATTCAGATGTGGGGTGAGGGGTGGCTGCATGACAAGTGGTGCACCCAGAGAGTGGGCTCTGGAGGCTGCAGGGGGTCACAAGCTGCCTGTGAGTCAGTAGAGTGGCATCACTGCAAAAAAAAGCAAATGTCCACTGCCTTTATAAACAGGCACATAGTCTGCAAGAAATGTGAAGTAATCCTTCTGTCCTTCTCCACACGGACAGTACCTGCTGGAGTATGGCAGATGACGCATTTCCAGAGGGTCTGGAGAAAGTGGAGTTAGTCCAGAGGGCAGTAGTGGGAGAGGTCATATTTCTGAGGCCTGTGATCATTGAAGGGAGGATGGAAGAATTAAACCTACTGTTGTACTAAAAAGGGCAGTGGAACAGGACCAGGCTGCAGCTTTAAAGAATGCATAAATGTTACTGGGGCTACTCTGCTCTCCTTGGCATCTGTAGAAAGGATACAAATGAATGACTTTAATTTCAGCCAATAAAATCCAGATTAAATGCTGGGAAAAACTTTCTCTTTGGGGAGGAGGGAAGTAGCTCCCAGGTATAAGTTCTGTGACAAAACTGCAAAGTCACAGGCTGAGTGCCAGCGTTGGTGTCTATCCTGGGGGGAACAGGGAAGCAGCAGGGAGCCTGGCCACTCTTCCCTGCCCTCCCCTTCCCCAGGCACAGGATGCTTAGCTGGCACCTCCCTGCCCACCTAAGACAGCCCCACTGACTGCACCAACCCCCTGACAGAAAGCAGCCACTTGACTTCTGTCTGTACTAACCTCAACTTTTCAGCGCAGATTTTGTTCTTCCTGAAGGAGTTATGTATTACATTTTATCTAAAAGGGAAACTTCTTACAATTTCTTTGCAGATTTATTCCTGGGCAATGCTGGGCACTACAAAGGTTCAAAACAAATTAATGTCGGTGTTGCAATTCCAGATTGTTTCTTTTTCCCCTTTGAGGTGTATTATGCCTGGCATTTTAATTACTCCAGTTAACAATCCCATTCTATCTCAGTCTGTTTTGGGTTTTGTTCAGAAACAAAAAAATGTTAAAATGTGTCATTTAAAGGAATTTTGCAGAAGCATAAACTATGTTCATCTACTTTAGAGCTCGGGAAGTTAAGAGATTCCATATGTCAAGATGCAGCCCTGGGTCAGAATATAATGTATGTGTTCACAGCACATAGAAATAGTAAAACATTGGAGTCAATGTCCGGGAGAATTCAGCGGTTTTTTCAGATGAAATAGTCAAAACCTGAAATATTCCTGGCAAGGCTTTAATAAGCATGATGGTTTCAGGTTAGACCTGCTGCAAGTGCCAGAACACTATGAATTTCATTCATTTTTCTTGAGGATCCTGGAAAGAGCATCAGCACAAAACATTTTCCTTTTATCTTTTTTTTTCAACTGCATTTGATAGTTACAGTTTCCGTTTAGACTGACTCTGGCACTGGATAACTCATAATGGGAATTCCATGGCTTTGGAGAAAAAATCGTTTTACATGGAAATTTTAGATACCCCTGAGAAGTTGAAGAGAAGCTGCAGTGGCTTTTCAGATCTAAATGAAGGGGATTTTATTAAATAACAATCCCCAGAAGTTTAATATTGGGAAATGAGGCTCTAAGGTGTTTATCAGAATAAAGCACAGGCTGCTGCAAGCACCTCCAAGCAAACTGGGGACACAGGAGGATGGCAGAAATCTTGCATCAGTTTGCCGAAACTCCCTCTGAGGAACTTCTCCTCCCAACAGTGGAAGCCACTTTGTTTTCTGAAGTCCTAAATTAGAGCAGCACTTCCAAGCACAGATTCACGTAGTCTGGGCTACATTTTAGAGGGAGCTGGTCTGCTGCTCAGAGTTGTGTTTTTCTAGAAAACGTATTTTCACACAAACTCTTCTTTGATATGTATTTTCAAGGTTGCTGGTTTAAGAGTTTGCTTACTTTGTAAATGTATGTTATTTGTGTGGATTTTTTTCTTCTAGAAAAAAAGTGAATGTTCGTCTCATATTTAGAAGTGTTGTTTATTTATTCATCAGTCCAAAGGCCAAAGCATTTGACTGAAGCATAAATATTTTGGTTGTAAAGATGCCACCAACATTCATGGAAATTTCACTTTGGGTACCTGAGGTCTGTGTTTCCCTGGAAAAGATGATCTCCAGCAGATACTCGGTTTATGTGGTGCACTGCAAGTGGATAACTGCCATGAGGAATTACCATCTCTTCTTCACAAAGAAAAGAAAACACTCTCTTGTGTGAGGAGTGTGACTTTCCTCTGAAACCTAAATGATGTGCAAGAATGACAGCATCCCTCTTCTCATTCAGTTCAGATTAAAAATATTCCTTATTTCTTCAACTGCAAAACCTTTGGCCTTTTTAGGTGAAAACTTCTCAAGAGCAGAAGGGATGAATAACCTTTTCCTGTTGAGTTCTGAAATAAATTTTTGAACCACATTTAATAAATATTTTATTTAGCTGCTGCTGCTTTGCTGTCAGTCCAGAGCAGATGCTCACAAGTTTGCTTCTTACTGTCTTTTAAAACATCATTCAGGGTTTTTTTTTGTATCACTTTTTGTCCCTTGGAATGAACAGTCATATCACAGTGACATAGAAGATTCTCAGATAATTTTTACCCAAATATGCCTTTGTTTGATTTCTAAAATTTCAGTTTCTATTAAATTCCAATAGGATAATGAATTTTGGAAGCAAAATAGCTATTTCTTGTTCGGCAGCCAGGACCTTGTTTTCGGCTTCAGAATAAAAATAATGTAATGAGACTAATTGGTCTAAATTATGCAGTGATTTTTCATTTTTTTAAAGCTTTACTTTGGATGTCTCTGACTTGTTCTGGATTATGAGTCTTCTTTTTTTTTTTTTTTCTGAGCTATTTTTTGGGAGAAAAGGTTATTTTCATTTGGTTCACAGCTTTAAGTTTTATCTTTTAGATATCAAGACTCTGGGAAAATCAGGCTCTCATTTAATTCATTAACATCCTGTTACCATGCCTGGAGCCCCCCAGACCCTTTTCTGTGTTGCTGCCTCCAGATTGGCAGCCAGCAATGTGTTCCACCAGGGTACACCAAGCCCTTCTTTGGGAAACCAGGCACCCCTCAGCGTATCTTGTGCCAACAACCACAAAAAAACAATAAGTAATGAGCAAACTTGATGGGGTGACACAGGCATCTCTTCCAAGGAGCCCTGTCAGAGAGCAATGGGGTGGTCCCAAATCATAGCACCAAGGTATTTCTGCAGTGTTCTACAAAAGTTTAGTCTTCACTCAAATACTTTCTTATCTAGAGTTTTTCTGTATTTAACAAAAAAAATTGTGTTATTTTATTTTTTTAACCTCTTTGTAAAAATGTTGCCTTCCTGAAAAATGGCCAAAGAGCTCCACTAAAAGGCTATGGCTACAAGTCTGAGAACTTGCATTGCTCCTGAGCTGGCTGGCAGCCTCAGCTTGCTTAGGAACCTGTCATCAGGACACAGAAGGCTCTTTTCTGAGTTTCAGACCCATTCCTTTCTTTTCACTGTTGTTTATCTCCAGTGCTGAATGCATAGAGAGGGAGATAAATCACTGCAGTTGCTGGTATTTCATACTTACATAAATGCATCATTGATGCTGTATGTACTTCCATTTTGTGAAAAGATAATTGCTGCTCAAACTGAGAGCAGGTCAAAAGCGCACAGAAACCATCTCAGGGTTAAAAACAAAAGAAAGAAATAAATAGCAGAATCTGTTGACTCTGGTGTGGAGAAATGCACATCTGAACTCCCTGTTGTATGCATGAGGTGTTTCCTCACTTACCAGACAGAAAATTTTGGAAGAACTTCCTGTGGTGACGCACCTCACATCAGCACTCAGCAGATAATAACAGGGAACAAGGCTGTGACATGGGATTAGCACTGTGCATGCAGGGTCCTGTTTGGGACTTCCTGCACCAGTGATGCTGCAAAAATTTGAGGAGCCCAGACCAAGCACCACCAAAATGTGTAAAAATCAGTGAGAAGAAAAAGAAAAAAATGGAAGGAAAGTAATCCTTTTAGATTTATTATTCTTTTCCTTCAGGATATCTGTCACACAGCAAGCAGAGGAGAAAGAAATCAGCAAACAAGTGAAAGGCCTTAGATAGGTAGACATGAGTGGCACAGGCAGAAGAAGGAGGGAAAGAATTTTAATGTCTGTGGTGCCAGGGTTAAGCCTCCTGTCCTGAGCCATGGCCTTGTGGATGAACATCCCAAACCTGCTGTGGGGAGCAGGAGCCTCCTGTGGCTGTGGGGAGGTCAGGATTCTCCGCAGCTGCTTCCACTCCCTGTTTTGAAGGATGGGTACAAGTCAGTGTGCTCAGTAAAGCACTAAGCAGGTGGGAGGTGGAGTCTGTAAGGAGCCCTTAACTGCTGGAAATGGGCTGACTCAGAAAATAAAGAAAGATAATAACAAGAGACAGCAAGAAGTAGGAGCGTGGTAAATAATATGGACTATTCCTGCAAAGGAAAGCAGTGAAAGGCTCACTGCCTCCAACAGGAAGGGAGACATTCTTCACCATGGTAGTGGTCAGGTTGTGTAGCTGGTCTTTTCCATCTCTGATTTCTGAGATCATACATAACACGGCAGGCATGTTACCTATAATTAAGCATACCATCAGGCACCATTTACTCAGGGGTGTGCCTTGGCTCCTCTGCTCTTTCCAAAGTTATGCAATTACCTCCATTAGGCATAGCTCCCTGAGCACAAGCATCCATGATTCATGGAGGGCTGTCTACCTGTCCAGCTGCTCACAGACTCAATTAAACTCCATCATGGAGCAAAACACAGGGTTCATTTGCACTGCAGCATGCCATGGCAGCCTGGTGCATGAAGTTACCTTGTAAAGGTGCCAGGTCAGGACCATGAGGGGAAGGGGGTGGCACTCCCCTGCATATGCACATGGGAAGCTAGATATTGCTCCAGCACTATACTGACAACATCAGGCTCAATACAAATACCGCTCTCCCTAAAAAAATATATTTAAAAAAAATAGAAAACTAAAAAGCAGAGTGGAAGTGATGATGTATGCTAAATACTGTCTTTTTTAAAGGTCTGATCTCTACTCGCTTTGATTTCAGTGCTGGTCTTTATCAGTGTCATTTTTAATGTTGCACGCTTGGACGGCTAAATAGCAGCGATCCCCAGCACGGTGCGGCGGATGGTGTTAAGACTCCAGCCTAATACTTGAGACGCCTTGGTTTTATTCCCTTCTTTGATGGTCTAATCCCAGATTCATCCCAGCTAAATTTAGGAACTGCCTGAAGTAGGAGCTTTGCTTCCTTTCCAGAGGAGCCAGGGATGATGCTGGGCTGTGGTTTCTCTATGCCTTGTATTTCTCAGAAGCTGGGGAGGGGGCTGAGGACGTTGGGGAAGGGCTGGGAAAATATAAAGAGACTGGAAAAGAAGAGGGACTACTACCAAGCACTGAAGTGAAGGACTAACTCTCAGGTAAAAGCCATCAATTTTTGTCGCTCAAGTAGGAGAAACGGTCTTTATGTCAAAAAAAGGGTGAGGAGCAGGAATATGTGGAGCATAGTGAGGCATGTTGATGAGGCAGTAATGGAGAGAAGGGCAGGGAACTTTAATTTACAGACCAATCCCAGCCTGTTTCTTCATGCACCAGTGCTGCATACCAAGTAACTCCTGAGGATTTGAAAAAAGCTAGCCTTTCCTTATGGACTTGTCAGGCCAAAGCTTGGATTCTCTGTTATAACTAGAAAACAAAGTGACAGGCAATCTGCTGTCTTTTCAGAGACCTCTGGAAGAGGCTCAGAGGATGGGGTGAACCATACTCAGGGGAAAAAAGTGTTCACAGGGTTGCCAGTAGCAGTACTGCTTGGTACATCAGCTTACGCAGAAAGTGCCCTCGTGAAAGAGAAGAAATGGTAGATTGGCAGATGTTGTGATGATGGGCATATGAAGATTAGAGCAGATGTGATATTTAAGTGGTATTTACTACCACTCTGTAGTATGTGGCTATATATCATCACCAGAACACGTAGAGAAAAAATCACTGGATTGCCATAAGCAGATGTTAATGTACTGAAGCTGGCTTCTTTTTCATGTTCTGTGTTTTGTTTGTTTTGGTGAGTACAGCAAGTATGTTATTACATGGCTGTGGTAAAGAGCAGTGGACTCTAATGACCATAGCAAATTAATCCTTACAAAAGCTCTATGAGTAGTAGCATTATTATTAATGCTGGCAAAAGTCTTTAAAGGCAAAGCATGAATAAATGCGAGGTGTTCACATTAACATTCCACATGCTTGATAATGAACAGTCCCATGGACATGTATTTGCTCTCACCATCTCCTCTGGAGCCTGCTACAGATGAGGAGTGGACAAAGTGTTGCACTTATCCTGAGGATGACTGTTGTCAGGATATGTTTTAGGAAATGTCATCCTACATCCTGTTGTAGCTTTGTTGTGGTTGCTGATACCACTGGTTTCCTTTATTTCTGCAGTAGGAAACCTGGGGTATTTGAAGTGTGTCTAAAGTGCTTCTATTCATTTGTATCTTGGCAGACTTTGGCTGTAATATGCAAAATAGACTTACATAAAACTAATTACAAAAATACATAGAATTACGGAATAGATAGATACATATAATTACAAGTTACCAAAAAGCTGACACTCTACATAGGAAACACAAAAGGGGAGATGTGTAAAAAAAAAAAGGGGAAATTAAACATGTCTGGCAGCTTCCCCGTGGTAGATCTGCCATCCAGAAACCATGTAAAAATACTATCTTCCTTTCCCTCTGTCACTATTCCATTTCTCTGCATTTCTGATTTTTAAAAAACTGTTTGATAGTTTCTTTCCCATTCCTAACACGAGTTTCCTGAAAGTCTTGCTGCTGGGTTGAGGGCAAAATCAGATTCAGAAGAAAGCTTCTATTTAGTGACACAGCATGTGAAACTTCCCAGTAGCCTATGAAACTTGGTGAAGCTTCCTTCTTGGGCTGAGCTGTGCTTGGAGCAGCCACAGGAGGCAGTGCCTCGCTCCTGGATTGCTAGATTTTTCCCCTGAAGGAAGAACCAGAAGCATGTCCTTGAAGCCTGACAGGTGGGGCAGCATCCTGCTCGTCAGTACCAGCTGTTAGCCAGTCACCCCTCCAGGCAGTGGCATCCTGAACACTTCACACTGCCTTGACTTGGTCACTTAATTGGACAGAGGGACAGGTTGAAATTTGCCCTCAGCTTCCTGAGCTTGTCTTCACAAGTCCCTCCACTGTCCTTGCCCCTGCTGTGGATCCCCAAGTTTTATCTTTAAAGTGAGATAAAATAAGTTGCCAAGGCTTAGGGTGACTTGTCCAGGGTACCTTGATGGGTCATTTGGTCAAGCAAGGTGGGAGCAGATGTTGTTTTGTCAGCACACATGCTGCTCTGGACAGGCTGGTGTGCTCCTCAGCTCCTTGTCTCTAAGGAAAAGTGGTCTGTGAATGTGCAGGAAACATGCTGGACCTTATGAACAACAACTGGAAAAGAGACAAGGGATACTTCTGTTTTATTTATTTACTCATGTGCTCCCAAAGTGGCAGTGTGGCCAGAAGCACTAATGGGGCTTTCTGAATGTGGATTCAGGGAATGCTCTGTGGGTTTCAGTCCAGGGCAAGGGTGCCATCGGTGTGAGAGAAATTTCAGTCTGCGAGTTAAGGGGTGTGTGTGTGTGCAGAAAGATTCTGACCAAGCTGCTCAGCTTTTGAAAAGAGGGATGAAGGGAACCTGAAGGTTATAAGCACTTCCCTGGAAAATAAAACCCTCAAGCCTTGACACACACCCTGTGGCATATAGCAAGCTGTTAACTAGGTTACCTACTGAGTTTTATAGCACATTCCTCATCACTGAGAGTTTTTGAAACCACAAGTTGATTTTTAACTAAAACGTATGTGTTTACAACAAAGTGGCATTAATTCAGAGGAGCTTTCTCACCTGTGTAGTAAGACATATCAAACTGGGTACTTGTGCTAGTCCTTTTGATTTATGAATTTATTAACATTTTCTCCAAATAGTATGTTCACTGGATATATTTCACAGATTGCAAAAGATGTTCTGTGTGATTGTAAAAACTTGTTGTGGTCAGCAGTTTGTAGTGATTTTTGAACAGAAATGCATTTTCCTGTAAAGTACAACTAACTTCCACCCCCTCCTCTTCGCCTCCACCCTGGCTTGTGAATTGGTTCCAATTTCAAATACTTAATCATGGGAATTTTTGGTGTTTTATAATATGGGTAGAATTCAGAGATTGCAAACTTTCTGTGATCCCCTTTATAGCAGCAAGATTCTTTCCAGAAACATTATACTATGTGTTGCTGTTTTGTGACTGAGACATGTGGTAAATCTACTTCAAGAATGAGTCAGTGCCAGATTTCTATGTTGTCATGCATATAGAGGAAAATAAGAAACATCTGTCCTTTTTTTTTAATTCATTGAAAAGAAATGTTATAATTTCAAACTATAATAGGTAGTACAAGGTGATGCACAAGTGAAATAAAAGGAACCACTTGTAGGCGTATTCTGGAGTTTATTAAAAAAAGGCAAATCACTAAACATTATTTACTAATAATAAATCCTCATGTTTAATATTCTGCATCTCTTTAGGAGTCACCACCATTTGTCTTGTGACCATGTTCTGTGTCTTTGTGGAATGCTATTATCAGCTTTCAGGGTCTGAAATCAATTGCAATTTTTCACCTTTGTTGAAGATTGCTGTTGTGTTTTTAAATATTGACTCCATTCCATAGTTTAGAAATGACTTTTTCTTTCAAAGTGTTTTATTGCTGTGTTATTCTTTAGACCCTTCTTTGGGACTGTATCTGTTCAGAGGGACACATCCTTCCCTTCTGTTCACATTTTTCATGCAGAGCAGCTTCAGCATAACTGTACAGAAAATTATTCTGGGCCCTGAAAGTTAAAATTGGAAAGATACTACTCATAGACTGGCATAGAGCAAAACCAATTTGTTTTGCTTTAAGAACTGTAGGCAGGATGAACAGCTTCATAGACCTTGCTCCATACAAATTTTTCTATAAGCTCACAGGCAGTCCTCTCAATAAAGACAACAAAATTACTGTCATATTTATCATGCTGAGGTGTTTCAGCTCCATGGGATAAACTTGGCAGTGTTCCTGCTCTGAGGACTTGGAAAGCATCCCTCCACATCTCAGTTTGCAGCGTTCCGGTAGATTAGGAATAAACTATCTCTCTTTTTTCACCCTTCATATTTCATATAGTGATAGTGCTTTCCCTGAGTGCTTGTTACAGTTATTTTTTGGAAAACAACATGCATTTTTCTGTACAATGTTGGCTGATAACAGAACAACACTATACCAGTGCTCTTCCCTTAGATTAACAAATCTCAGTCTCAACAAGATTGAGGGAGTAAGGGTTGAGTGAAATGTTTTAGTTCAGAATTCCTTAATGAACCTAGGCAGAAATATAATATGCATTGGAAAAAAAAGGGTTTATCACAGCAAATTATTTCTACTGGGGGAAGACAGGTCATAGTTTTAGAAGCCTCTGCATCACCTTAAAAATATCAGGAAATATAACTAAAGATTTATATAACCTCTATAACTAAAAATTACTTTGGTTCAAAATGCTTTGCAAATTAGATCACAAATATTTCATCTTCCTAAATGAAATTATTTCTTTGGTTTACTGAAAACTTTGAAAAATAACTATAATTTTTTTTAGCAGAACTGTAACCACCCAGATAATTGGTCACACGTGTCACCCTTTGGCCTCATATTTAGAGCCCTCTCAAAATCACAGGGAGGTATATAATAGCAAAGATTGTTAAAATATTTTTTTTGCTTTTGTTTCTAACTTTTCCTGGGCAGGGTTTGTCCTGTCTGGTACTTGCTCCCATGTGACTTCTTGTGACACTGCTGCCTTTGTGTATGCATCAGTAACTTAAATGTTGGACACAGTGCTATGGACTTTCATTAAGACCAAAAAAGTAATATTACTGAAAAATTATTAGTCAGATACAATAGGTAATTTTCTTGGAATTTCTTCTTTATATTTGCCCTGCTGTTCTTCTAATACCTTCTTAGGTACTTTTGCTTGTGCATGGAGACAGGCCTTTCCCAAGCATGCATTTCCTTTGCTCTTATGGCAATTTTAGTTGTTGGTGATCATGACAAATTGAAATCGAGCAGTTGTAGCAGTTTAGTGAAGATTCAACAAGACAGGAATGTCAAGAGTGCACTGGCTTGTTTTTAGGAGCACTATCAATGCTCCCTTTATCCTGTGGGAACAGTTGTGCCTTTGTTTTGGTGGTGCTGTTTTTTGGAAGATGAGTGAATAAGAGACCATTGATACTTTTCCCCCCACAAAATCTCATGTGTGTTCTTTGCCTGGCATGTTGCTCTCTGAAGTGTAAAACTAGCGTGTCATTTTGATTTTTGCGTATTTGAAGACCTAAAAATGGGGGAGGAGCAGTGAGTACCAACTCTGCAGGTACAACTGGATTATTTTACCCTGAGACTCATAAAATGAGGTTATTCCCTGGCAAAACCATGGAGCATCACTGCTGGGTTCCCAAGCCTCTAACAACTAGACACATGTTGATGGAGGATGACGTAATTTCTGGATGAAGGGTGGACAGTGCTGCAAGGGTGACAGTGGCAGGACAGCTGGTGGTGGGAAGGTCTCCTCACAGGTTGCTACCACGGTTGTGCTCCGTAGATGTCTGAAGTAGGTCTCACAGAGGGAAGGAGAAGGGAAGGTGGAGGAAAACAGCAAGTTACTGGCAGTCCACTCGGTGTGTACGTATTCTTTTCATTCAGTTCTCCCTTTGGTTGTAACAGCACAGACTTTGCATGACAGATGGCTCATTGTTTCTCTCCTGTAAGCTGCTAAAAAATTTCTGAGCAGGGACTCACAGTGTTCCTTTTGGAAAGGCACTTTGCAAGATCTGGGCTCTGTCTCTGAGGGACCCGAGGTCTAAGTCACGTAGACCACAGGCAGGAAAAAAGTGGTGGGACTTAATATGTAATATACAAAAATACATTTGCTGCTTGTACTAGATCCTCTTTAGTCTGGGATTCAGAAAACATAATGACTTCCAGATATTGCCAATATTAACATATAAAAAATATAATTTTTTTGGTGTTAAAATGTTATTTGAAAGGAAGGGAAAAAATACTGAAAATATAATCTTCCTGTAGAAAAAATCAATTTAAGTTTATAGGCCATATGACTACGTATTGAAAAGAAGCACAGCATCTTTAGAAACATCCATAATGAACCTTATGCTTTTGTAGACAGTAGAGAATGTAAGCAAACTTAATTCAATTTTTTTCTAGTAGTTATTACAAAAGTGTATCTAAATATAAGGATATAATTGTTGTGGAAATAAAAGTAAACTATACAAATTATTTCAGCTTAGATACTGGTCAAGGTCTGGTCTATAGCCACAGCAGCAAGTGGATGGCTAGATCATCAGAGGCCCTAAAATATAGGGCCAGAGAAGGTACACTACACAAGGAATGGTTATTTAAAATCAGGGAATATGTCCTGTGGAAATTTCTTTCAGAATTCTCTATACCATAATGTAAGACAAAAGCCTGGCTCTGGCTGTTTCAGTTTCAGCATAATATTTTTATGGATGTGGTATCACTTTAAAGCTCATCCTGTGGCTTTAATTCATCACATGAAAGCTGACTAATCTTCAAGTATATTTGTGCATATTTTAGCAAGCACAAAATAACATTATGCTTAATAACAACTTATTCCTTTATTTGTTTTGTTTAAAGATATCATGAATCTTGAAGGCCAGGTTTGATTTACATTAATTTTTTTTTTTGTGGTTCTCACGTGTATCCAGTCTCTTACAGAATCATGGAAGAAAGTACTGGAAGAATAACCAGGTGCAGACTTGCAGAAGTAAACAAATCTAAAATTTTTACCTTAAGACTAAAAGAAAATGTGTTATACCTCTGGCCTATCATTCAAAAGTTTTGATGACATTCCTATAAATACAGAAAAAGCTTTCAAACCTGACCATGTAAGAAGACAAAAGAGTACAATTTAAAAAACCCAAAAAGCACCACCAGAAAAAGACAACTTTTGAGCAGGCTGGTGTGAGGTGCTGAACAAATGCAGAACTGGACCCCTAAGTATTTAGAGCTGGATCATGTAAAGGGCTACAGATAATGAGCTATGTGTTTCCTCTCAGGAATACTTTGACAGTTTTCAAACCTTCCACAGTGGGTGAGATCCTGCCTCCATGGAAGTTTGTGGGGTTTCATACTGACTCACCTGGGACCAGGTTTACATTCTCATGATCTGACAAAAATAATGCTGAAATTAATTAAAAATCATGTTCTCAGTGATGTTCTGGCTCAGTGTTAGACCTTTGAGTGCTGCAATACCTTTTCTGTTTTCCTGTGAAGAGCCATTATTGATGGATTCGTTTTGGGATATTTTTGTTGTTGTTTCTTTTTCATCGATGATTCCTGTGTCAACGTCCCCAGATTTGAGTGAAGTAAGGAGGTCCCTTGGTGACCAAATTCTTGTTAATGGTTTAAATGTGTTCGGAGAAGAGAGGAGGATTTGCACTCAGCAAATGATCTCCAGCTCACAAGCTCTTATTTTATTCCTTTTACTTCGAGCTTCATAACAAGGATGATTTATTTGCAAATTAATTACTTTAATAATAGGCTTTGAGTTACACAGAACATGGACAATCTTGACCCCCATCTCTGCAGCTGTAAAAGTAACAGATGGGTGTGGCTGCCTAGTGGCTGGCCAGGATGATCCAGTTCAAGGGGGCGGATAAAATAACATTTACACTTACAGTAACTGTTTAAAAATGTAATTTGAGTTCTGCCAAATCCTTCCAGTTCATTTTGGGAATCCAGCTTGTTAAGGTTGCCAACACTCAACTCTTCTCACCCGAGTTTTTTGCAAGTTATCTCCTCCTGCCAGATGCATTTTGCTGCAATACTGTCACTTTAGAGCATGAGGTTCCACCAGCCTTGCTCTGTAAATGGTTATGGTGGGACACTCCTTGCTGTCAGCCTGCCCAAGCAAGCAGTGACTGAGCCTGGCCCCTGAGACTCCACATGGAGGGAGAATGCAATCCCAGAGGAAGTGTTCCACTTACAGACAACACTGTTTGTGTCTGCTGCAGTAAATGCTCCCAAGCCAAGTAAGGTCAGGCATTTGTTGGATCCTTGAGAAAGCATGTGGTGGAGAAGATGGAGGCTTGGAGGTTGGAACTTGTCCGAGTAGGAATTGCAGCAGTGTTCCCAGGCAATATGGGCAATCGGAATCAAGCACCTCGTCTAACAACAACACAGAATGAGGTCTTGAACACTTTGCAGACTCACAGCTGCTTAAAAAGGGGCAAGTGTTGTCTGAAATAGCCAGATCACTCCAAATGGACTAGGTGCTTACTCTCCCAGTGTTCCTGCTAAGGCAGCACTTGTTTGAGGACACAGGGTGATCCTGCACCGTGGCTGGCACAGGCTGCCACACGCAGAGCTTTGCTGTGTCTAGTCCTTGCAGCTCTAACCTGCCTCACCTCTGTGCTGAGCAGCTGTGAAGTGCTGCAGCACTCCAGAACAAAAAGTTGAAGGGAGCAGTTATGGATAGGAATAGCAATCACTTCCAGTGGCATATTGTGAGCTGTGCTTACTTGCGTAAATTGATGGATTATAGGGATTTTTAGATAAAGAACTCAAGCAGGGTGGTGCTTGGGCTGCTGCTGCTGAAAAAAAAAAATGTTTTGGAGAGTTTGCAGTCTCTGCTGTTTGAAGGCCCACGTTTACAGCAGGCCTATTAAACCCAGCTTTTGGGACTACTCACAGAGTTCTGGCTAACACCAAGCTGTTGCATGACAGCATCCATAACTAATGCAAAATGGTTCATAGGTTTTAAGACCTTAGGGTCCACTGTCTTCCCTGCCTTTATTATACCATCATATTTCATCCACTTTGGGTAAAATATGGTTTTTTTTCAAAGCAGCATCTACCTTTGAATATGAGAGAGACGTAGAATCACCTCTCCAGTGACTTGTTCCCATGGCAAATTACAACAGTGAAAAAAGTGGTGGCTTTTCTGAGGTCCTACATACATGGTGCCAGATGGTCATCAGTGTTCTTAGAACCACTGCATATAGACTTTATGAACATATAACTTTGCATTTAATTTTATTTTCAATTATATTTTCCTTACCAGGAGAATATTCTTAACAAGTTTAGGTTCAATGAAAGCCATTGGATACTCCTTTAAGAATTTCCTTTAAAAGTTTTGAACCTCTGAATATTCTATAGGAAACTGGGATGTCAGTTTTTAAAGGAAAGTCATTATAAAAATCCTCACACCTTTAAATAAAGTGTGGATATTTCTTTTTCTCTCCACAAGCTTTTATTAAAAAATTCACCAAATTAAAATGATTCAAACAAAATTTCCATTCAGTATCAGCACAGAATTTATAGAAGCATGCAGCCAAAAATCTGGAAGACATTAACATAAACTGTACCCCAATCTTCAGCATTTGTATGTCAGATTAATCAGGAGGAAACGAGAGACTGTAAAATTGTTTAGACATTCAAATAAGTGAAAATTAATTGTGAGGAAAGTTTTCTATCTCCATTCACTAAACAAATTCAATCAACAAGATGTGCTTGAGGTATCAATTGAAGCAAGCATCTAGGAGTATATTGTTTTAATTAGGAGATGGCAGTTTCAAATGCTGCTTTTGAATCTAGTCCAATGTTTTCAGTGTACACAGACTGTTTCCAAAACACACTTTTAAATATTAGAGTTTCAGCTCTGGTTTCAAGTACTGCAGTTTGATGAGCTGTTCTGGTCTGGGGCTAGTAAACAAGTCTAGAACTTGCTGGATTTCTCCCAGCTAAAAAATCGTCATCCGCTTACTTTTAATGCTGTCTGGATTTGTCAAGTCTGTCCTGCAGTCTTTTTCTCTGGGATAACATGCAATGCAGTCATCTCCTGGGAATATAGGAAGATTTTCAGTTGTAATAAAGCATTCAAGTGAGCTTTTAGTGAAAAATCTTGTGTCTATAAAAGAGGTCAGCTTCCCTGAAGCTAAACTTTCACAATAATCTGCAAAGTTTTTGATATATCACTCCTGTTGAATTTTAATAGGGATAGAGTGGTTAGGTTTGTAAAGATGTTTGATTTACATCCAGACCATGGGTCTGGTTTTTTGAGCTTCCCAACATACAACAGATGTACAGGTAAGAGCAAACTAGTTTATGTGTGGATACAGGACAGCATGAAATTGCCAGCATTTGTGATTATGTTACTTATGGACTTAACTGGTCAAAAAAGACCTTTTCATCCATGCAACATTCTTCTGGTTGTTAAGAAAATGTGCAGATATGTGAACAGAAACTTATTCCATGCTGTGCTTAGGCAGGAAAAAATATTTGCAGTTCAGAGAAAGAGATGCTTTTTAGTTTTTGTTTGCTTGTTTTGGTAATTTTAGAACTTCTTTTTGTTCCTCTGCTCTTCATCAGCCCAACATATTCTAACACAATCAACTTAAATAATATTCACAAAACCCCCGCCCTTATTAACATTATACTGGGCAAACACTATACTAGGCAAAACATCTGTTGGTTTGAGAAGCAGGGTATTTCTCAAACCTTGCAGAGATTTTTGTTTCTGAAGAGTCTGAAGAGCTCCTCAGGCACAGACAACACTATGGATAGTGTGCATAGCATGTCAGGCCCCTTGTTGCCTCTTTATCCACAAACATATTTGGACAAAAGTCTAAGACACTTGCTGTCTGAGTTACCAGATGCCTATTTCTAGGAAGGAGATGCTGGTCTCTTCTGCTTTTCTCAGCACCTTTAAAAATACTTGGAGACTGCACAGTATCTGTGTTCTTACTGCATTTACTGCAGGAAAGACCAGCTATTTCTGGTCAAAGCTGGGCTCTTTGAACTCAGGCTTGCTTTATCCCCTGAAGATATTATGATGGTGAGTGTGTCACTCCATCAAAAGTAGATGGGTTTTGAAATATATGCACAAAAAAAGTCTGACCAGAAGGGCCCAGTGTCAGAAGTCTGGAGGTGGATACCACAGGGAGATGGAGAAGGAGGGAGGGGATTATCCAAGCTGCTAGGAAAGCTGCGAAATGGAGCTGAGTCACAAGTTTCTGACCAGGCTGACTCCAAGTTTCATAGACATTCTTTCCCAACAGGGCAGCAGGGCTCACCCTGTGAGCCATGCAATGTCTCCCTGGCTGGATGGGGAGCCTTGCTGGCTGGAAGGGAGAAGACATTTCTGACTAGTCTTACTCTGTCTGACAAGATCACTACTGTGCAGACTTGTAGCTGTAATAAAGTCCTTTCATCCCGCAGAGGGCTTGTAAGATCTGGTCTCTGGTGGGCTGGGTTTCTTTCCTTGGTGTGCTTTGTAAAAAGTCAGAAAGTCTTCCCTTTTGCACTGCAGTACTGCTAGTCTGGTTGTTACATGACACTTTTTAAGAGCTATTTAAAATCTCAGCTGACTGAAATGTGGGGCGGAAAGCCTGTTTTGTATTTTGTCACACAAAATATTATGTTTATTCTTCACCAGATAAAAAACCCCTAAACTCTTTGTTTTAATGTGGGCTGAGTCTAAAAGGGGAATTCTTTAGGTTTCCAAATTTACAAAGTGTTCTTCCTGAGTGGTTAACTGTTCCCACATTTGTAAAAAGGAGGGAAGAGAAAACTGCGAAAGAGGTTTTGAAAATTGCCCTGGACATTAACGGTTGTTTTCTGATTTTTTTTTTTCTTGGTCTAATTCTTGTAAAGGTTTCTCAAGTCACAATATTGTGCTGCTCTCTCCTTAATGTCTACTATGAAAATAAGTTCAATATTGGGAACATTTGTATGGAGTTGGTCTGTTTTGCATTATAAAGCATTTTTGTATCATAAAGCTCTGGACCAGGTCTTTACCTCCTTCATTAAACATGAAGGGACAGAAACTCAGCTGGCCTACATTGGCTTAGTTCCACGGAATTTACTGCTCTGAACAAGTTAAAAATTTCACCCTTTGCAATAAGATTTCTTCTTATGAGATTTATTTTCTTTTTGATATGTAAATAATCCTTGAAATATAAAAGAAAAGAATTTTATTTTATTTATTGATTCAGCCTTGCCTAACTCATGGAAGAAATCATGTGCAAGGCAAGTTGCAAAATTGCAGCTCCAGCTGCAGCAGTCTGCAAGTGGCAGGACAACACCATGCTGGAGGCTCTCTGCCTGGGGTTTGCCCACATGGCTGGGATACTGTAAGCTAACTTAAACACATGCTTGGAGAACGCACAGGTAATTGAAACTTAGCTTAAGCCAGTGTGTGTAATGAAGTATACCCTCTCCTCTGTGCAACCTCCCAGGAGCCCACAGGCAGGTTCCTGTGGCAAATCCACAGGCACTGGCCCTGCCTGGCTCCTGGTCACCCTGGCAGAGCTGCTGCCACCAGCCAGGCATGATGAGGACTGAGTCAGTGACAACTGCAGCAGTGGTGATATCCAAACCCTGGTGCAGCAGCAGCAGCATCACTGCTCACATGGTCCCAAAGCCAGGGCAGCCCACCCTAACTACCACTGCTAGGAAAGCCTACTGACTTATTTATTTATTTGTTTGTTTGTTTGTTGCTTTGTTTATTGGGTTGTATCAGCCAGCCATGAATTACTAGCTTAAACAACAGAAGGACCTGCCTTTCAGGCTGATGGCAGCCACATCTGTCATCTTGTTAGAGCTGGAGCTCAATTTTGACTCCTGCTTTGCTGTTCCTTGAGCTGATAGCCACATTTTAAGATTAGATTAAGACACCAAAAGCTGAGGACAGAAACCACAAACTTCTAAATACCCAGCCTGGCACTTTCTTGTACCATCAGGCTCCTCATTCCTTCAGAAATCTCCCCCTAAGTTTCCCATGCAGTTACCCACGCAGTAAACGGGTTCTCCTCTTTATAGGACACTTTCTTTGAGGGCCTGATAATTTTACTGGCTTCTGAAGCATTTATTTTGGTCCTCCTCTATATTTCTTTAAAAACTGTCCCAGCTGAGTTGCAGTAGCATGGAGAGTCCCAGCAGAGTGCTGTAGAGCTGCACTCTGCTGAGGCTCTCAGGTCTCTGCTGGGCAGTTGGAGGGTATGTAGGCATGGCATTCTGAAGTGGAGTGGACAGATTATTAGCCTTCAAAAAAGAAAAGTAGAAAACATGAAAAACCATTATTTGAGATGGTAAGCCTATTGTGAGGCTCTGTGAAAGCGATGAGGTGGTGGTTGTAGAGGTTTTTAACCCATGAGCTAAACCAAGAAAGCAGGAAGCTCCCACCAGTTGCTTTGTGGTAGAATGGTCAGACTGAGTTTCCACTTCATCCTGTCCTTTCTAGTAATGAAGAAAAATGTGCACCATTTAAAGTGGTAGTTCAGGCCAAAAACACAAGCAAAGTCTATGTAAGCAAGTGCTGGAGAAGTGCTGCCTCTCTTTAGCTTGGTTTTTCTATGCGTGGGCTTAACCACTGTCAGCAGGAACAGTACATCCTGCTGGATGGGAAAAAATACAGGACAAAAATCCAGCCTGGAGCCAGAAAAAGAAAACTAGTTTAGGAATAAAAGTACCTGTCACTCTCAATGACACAGTCATTCTGCTGATTGCTATGGCATTTTTCTGGTGCTCATTGCAAGTAATTCATACTCAAAAGGAACTCTGCATAGGCTGGTAATTCTAGCCACCAGCCAAGATCTCCTGCTCCCCACATAAATGTGGTAATTCCCAAGATATGGAAGTCTTGCTTTTCACAACTATACACTGAATGCAGTCTTGTTTAAGGTTGGTGAGAACAGTTATATTAACCAAGGGGTCAGGAAATGAACTGCACTGGCATGGTGCAAACAGCAAAGTATCCTTGCTGCTTTTGGGCTCAGCACAGTGTAGCAGGCAGATGAAACCCATGGACCCCAGGGAAAAAGTCCTCAGTAAGGGCTAAGCCAGGCCAGGAGTTCATACTGGGGAAGGGGATGTTAGAGTGACACCTGTAGGAGGCACTGGCTTATATCCAGTTCCACCTCACCATTACTGTATTTAACATCTCTCTCTGGTGCATGTGGTGGTGTCTTCTTCTGCTGTACTTGGAGTGTGGGCTATCTCCTCCACTCACTCTAAATAAAGCAGCATAACTGCACTTTTCTCATTGTCTATATGGAAATTGTACTGTCATTTTTTACTTCCTCCTCTGTAAGGAGGAGNTTTTTTTTTTTTTTGTAGAAATAAAACATTTGAAAAAGAAAGGCCTACCTAAAAAAAAGGCATATATTTTTCCTTCTTGGACTCTAATTTCTCTGAAAGCAGCTCAAGCTTCCATTATCCTTCAGAGCCCAGGTCCTGTTCTCTGGCATGCTGAAGCACCTCTGGTAAAACGCTTGGTTTCACCAGGATTTGCAATGGTATTTGCTTTCTGCTAGCCCACCAAATGCAAAAGCTTGTAGAATTAAGAAAGCCAAAAGAGTGAGGTCAGGGCAGTAGTCATGAGAATGCCTGAGAACATAGCCTCTGGCTGCTGCCTTCTGTACCAGGCAGCACTCAGACAACTTTTCCTTGATATTGTACTCCTGAGATTGGCAGATGCCATGTAAATCTCTGTAAACCACCACACCACATTGTATAAGGCAGTGTTTAGCACTCAAGTGCTGCTTACCTTGTTTCTGAGGTATTTTTAAATTGGTACATTGGTTTTTGCATTTCATTGCTGTGCTTGTTTTTGAAAACCAACCAAATGTGGAACCTGTTTGCAGCTGACAGAAGGAGTTAAATGAGAAAACTGTTTTCTTCCTTTGATAACCAAGCTCTTTCAGATTAAGCAATATCATCTTAAAAGATCTTTAAGTAGATAACCAAATAAGATATTTTAAATGAAGGACTTCATAAAAGGTCTTGAGAGAGGCTCTTTAGTTTTCCTTTCAAATAATCCTGTAGAGCTCACCACTAAAGTCTCGTATTTTGATGTAAATTTCCTGGAGAACAAGGCACACGTGCAAGCTCCAGCTCAGTCATTTCTCTCACATATGCATGTGTAAACATGCAGTTGCACAGGGAGCTTGCAGACAAAACCAGACTGTTGTAACAGTAGGTTATGACAACACAGCTTTTGATGATGGAACTTTTCAGTTCTGATTCTGATGTGAAATCATCCCTGGTTTTGGGAACTAGCTAAATTGCTTACTTATTTAAGGGACTTCAGCAAAAACTCACAATGGCAACATTAATTAATTTACTGCCTTTTTCTGCAGAACAAATGGATTCAGTGGATTTTTATTTTAGCCTAATCTCTTTTAAAAGTCTGATCAAATACTTTGGGAATGTTGAGTTCCACATACGAAATATTGCTTATGACTAATTAGAAATACATAATGCTGTCTCTGTTCTCATTTTGGGTGAACTCTGTATTAAGCCAAGGACAGACTTGTAGGTCTCTGAATGCCCTGGTGCCAGCACAAATTAATTTGTAGCTTTCTCATATTCATCATGATCACGGAAAGATAGACAAAGCTTATGAAATAGCTTACAAAATACTTTCACCAGCACTGTTATGAGAAGCACTCTGCTGAAGATGCAGCTTCAGAGTCCTTACATTAACTTGGCTTCTTTTCCTTCTCCACACCAGGGTAAGTTCTAGTGCTAGAACATTGTTTATAGCTGTGCCTACAAAAGGGCTAATGACTGCACGAGAGCTTTCCATAGTGGTCCATATAGCCAGGTACCCTATATTCAGATATGGGCAGTAACAAAAATCAGTGAAAGAGATAAAAGGAATTGTGCAGGGTGCCTGAAGGCACCTTCAGGAACCTTTACAGATTTGGAAATCCTGAGCCATAATTTGAATATAAGCTACTATGTTTAAAGTATATAGAAGAATAATGCTCTGTAGCACTGATCAGTTTAGGTTTTGATCAAGATGTACTTTGGACCTTTAGCAGAGGTTGGAAATATATTTCCTTTTTTTGGTTTTAAGCCTGCTGCTTGATAACCTGATTGATTGCTGCCTATTTCCTCTGTATCAAGGAAAAGGGAATAATAATCCCCTGTTTTTTTCCCTGTGTCTTTCATGGTTTAATTGATCATCACTGCATGTCCTATGTTGTCTTGATCTCTTCCAGTTCTACTATTGCCTTCAGGGAAAAAAAATCTCTGAATATATCCACAGATGAATGTAGTGAGAAAACATTTTCTTCTTTAAATAATTTCTGATATTTCATTCAGGGTCCCCAGAGCAGTGTGTTGACATTTTCCCAGTGATACTGACATCTGTTTTCTGCATGGTAATGGCTATTTTAGAGCCTACTACAGGTACAGTTAGAATAACTTTTCTATAATACACTACTTTTAATGTACCAATCCAGTTGTAGCATGAAAATGTTACATAATCAAAACTCTTATGCCTATGCTAGTTCTGAAAAAAAATTATAAGTCCACAATAAGGCATGGCTTTGTTTTCTTAGTTTTAATTGTCAGTATGTCATAACTCTGATTATCCATTTTGAGTCAGCTATTACAAGCTGCAGCTTATCTCCTAGGACACACATGCAGTACACTGTTCAGAAACGCTTAAATATATCACATCTTTTGTTTTGCTGTAGTATTATTAGAATGGTGTCAACATTTATAGGACTTCCATGCCTGTTCTTGGGTTTTTTTCTGATCTTTTTTCCCTGTCATTTTTTTTGGTGAATTTTCTGCCAACAGTTTAATAAATTTGAGAAGTTCATGATCTACAGTACATAGCTGTTGATTTGGAGGCTGTTGCAACTTCATGAACAAAGATAGAATTTAAATATGAGTTGTGTTAATTATGCAAACTATGCAATCAAGCTACACATTGGCGCTTCAATTAAGACTGGCTCAAGCATAATAGATTCCTAATTGTAAAATGTATGTTGCTAATTTAATTGTTTAATGCAGCTGTTAACCACAAAAGAAACTGGAGTTTAAATTCTCTCTTGACAAAGAAGTGTGCACCTGAGAGAAATGCTGCCTTTAGAATGGGAATATTTGAGTGTTTTTAAAAAAGAATCTCTTAGGACATGGCTATGTGCTGAACCATGCTTCCCTTCAAAGGTAAATGCATGGATTTGGATGGAGGGGGGAAAAGATCAGCAAAATTAAATTCCTTTCTCTCCAGCTCATTCCACCTTGCTCATTCTGTTACCATTTCTCTCAATGGTTTGAGCCCTAAATATAGAGGGATTAGGATAACTATACACAGGGTCTGCTTATGTATAGTTCAGCACAGACAAAAGAGTCACTAATCTGAGGACAGAAATAGTTAGCTCTGTCACTGAGGCTGTGTGTTGCACACTTCATTGCTGGCAGATTGAGCTCTGTGTACCACTAACCCTGCATGTGAGAGAACTCACTAGGCTTTGTTTCAAAAATTATTGAAATGACCTTGCAAGTAGCCAATTAATTCTATTTAAATACTTGCTAATGGCCAGAGAACAAGAGCAGTACAAACTAAAGCTAAATCTCCAAATGCTGTTTTGCCAATAATTAGACTCAGGGCCTGCAAGCAATGACCTGCTATTACAGTTTGCCTGAAAGCTCTGACACTTTTTCTGTGACAAAAGTGGTATTGAATGCGGGGCTGTCATGAGGGAGCTGCAGTTGCATTCATTGACAGTATGCCCGAGGGTAAGAGACTTGCATGTACAAGGTGTAGAAAATACTTAATTTACTTGTTAAATCAGTTCCCTCTGCTGTTTCCCATTAGCAAAAGTCTTTGCCAGCTGTGACTGTAGATCCTGCTAAAGCTTCATGGAAACAGTTTCTTTTTGCTCCTGTTTTTGTAGGTTGGATCTTAGTTGCTTGTGTTGCAGAAATTTTGAGTAGAGATTTCTGAACGAGAGAAGGATGGAGCTGCTCTCTCCCGGGCTGCCTGGGTGAGCAGAGCTGAACTGAGCCACTCAGGTGACAGCAGTGTGCTGTCTTCTTTTAGGTGTCCAAACAACACAGTGGTGCTTTGCCTGTCTGTGTCTAAAACCTGCCTGGAAGTAACAAGTAAAGCATTTTATATCTGCCTTTGAAAGGAGGTGTGTGCCTGTGGTTCTGGTTTGATAGGGTTCTGTATGTAGCACGTTCTAAAAGGCTTTGTTTGTGGACAGGTAAGGTACTTTCCATGTAACAAGCTTCTTATTTGTAGCAGAAGACTTTATTTTTCTATTCTCTGTCCTACCGTACGTTTGCACTTTGGTTGCACATTGTGGTTGTTTATGGTCAATACAGACATACTACAGGTTTAATTATACCTTAGATTATACAGGTATAATCTAAGTGCCTAGACTGTGGAAAGCTTTCATGAAAATATGATGCTATCCTAACAGAAAAACTAAAGATCTGTATATTCTCAAATGGCACATCATTTCTAGTCTTTTTTCTCTCTACATTTATTGTCACTACTTGACTTGTAAAGTTACAAAAATGTAACCAAAAATTTGGTTCTTATCCTTCATACTTACATGCTAAAATTATTTGAGCAAAGCCAAACCCTCTGAGATGGATTACATGGCAAATTTGCTCAGACATTGCTGCTAGGTTTTCAAACCATTGGACATGAGTCCTCATTTCTAAGACCTTTTCATTGTTCCACTATGTACAGGCAAATCTGGATGCAGGATACCCTTTTTTATTCTCTTTTATTACCCTTTTTATTTTTTAGAACCAGATGACCTGGAAGGAAGTCTGAAAAGCAAAAAATTATGCAGATGAGAACATTTTGCCTCTGAATGTCTTAGTCTGGTTCAACAGTCGTTGATTCAAATATGCTCAAGAATAAAGATTCCCTTGTCTTCGTATGGCTTAGCTCACTGTAGAGGTAAGAGATGTCTTTTAAGCTTAAATTTAGCCATGGATCCAAGTTATTCCAGATGGTGTTTGCAAGGTTGGAATCACCATTCTTTCAAAGCTTCATGGTTTGTGCTTCAGCAGAGTAATGCATCACCACTGTGTCCTCATGTGCTTAGTATCAGTTAAATAATCATGAGGCCTATGAAAAGGCTTGTTATGATTTCTTTTCCCCCCTAAGAGATCTGATTAGAGAAAAAAAATAAATACAGGGAGTAGCATCACCCCAAAATTGATGTACTATCCCTGTGATTGATTGTTTACTAACAACTGTAATGTAGGTCATGTGGGAATTAGGGTTGCTTCCTTCCAAAAATGTGGTGGGATCAAAAGCCCAGCTGAGGTGGATCTACACCAGTGTGCACAGCAAGGACAGCAAACAGGAGGAGCAGAAAAACTGATTCAGTTACCATCACAGAGACATGAGGGGAAGACTCCTCCAAGTGGAATGCTACAATGGATGGCTATAAACACTTCAGAAGGAGCAGGCAAAGAAGAGGTGGTGGGTAGCCCTACATGGAGAATTTTGATTGTCTAGAGCTTAGTGATGATGATTATAGAGTTGAGTGTTTATGGGTAAGAATTTGGGGGAAAGCCAACAAGGCAGGTATCCTGGTGGGAGTCTGTTACAGACCACCCAACCAGGGCAAAGAGACAGCTGAAATATTTCATAAGCAGCTGGGAGAAGTCTCACACTCTCTAGCCCTTGGGGGAGCCTTCATCTTACCAGATGTCTGGTGGAAATACAACGCATCAGAGGACACAGCCTGGGAGGTTCCTGGAGTGTGTGGCAGACAACTGCCTGACACAGCTGGTGAAGGATCCAGGTCCACCACTGAACCTGGTGTTTGTGAGTAGAGCAGAACTGGTGGTGTTTGGAGGCCTCTTGGGCACAGCAGTCACAAAATGATAGAGTTTTGATTCATGGAGAAGTAAGAAGGGACTCAGTAGAAATGCTGTCTTGGACTTCTAGAGGGCAGACTTTGGCCTGTTTAGGAGGCTGGTTGAGAGAAGAGGGGATCAAGTGCCCCCTCAGTCAGTTCACAGTTGACGCAAAGTTGAGTAGGAGTGCTGATCCGCTGGAGATCAAGAACGCTCTGCTGAGGGAACTGGACAGGCTGGATCATGGAGGACAATTTTATGATGTTCAATAAGGTGAAGTGCTGCATCCTGCCCTTGGGTCAAAACAACCCCAGGCAGTGCAACAGGCTGGGGGCAGAGTGTCTGGAAAACTGCCCAGCTGAGAAGGACCTGGGGGTGCCGATTGACAGCGGCTGAAGATGAGCCAGCTGTGCCCAGTAGTTTGCTTGTGCTGCTCCATTCCCTCTGAGCTGAGCTGCTCTTCTCTGGGTGAGGTGATTGGGTGGCTACGAATAAGCAGGAGATAAAGGAGATGCAGGCTATGCAGTGACAATAAATAAATGCAAAGGGTGCTTCAGAAGAGGGAGGAGGGTGTATTAAGGAAGGGAAGAAATGGGTATGTCCCAAGAGGAGAAGGAGGAGGCAGGGTGGGATGACCATGTCCTGTAGAGAGCCCCAGATGTCCAAGGTAGCCATCTCACATAGCACATAGGCTGGTTTGCCCCTCTGCAGCTGTGGGGTCATTCCAGGAATGGTCCTGGTAGGGTCCAGAGGAAGTTAGACAGCTGTGCTCTGCCCTTGAGATGAACATCATGACATGATTGAAAGACTACAAGGAGGAGAGCAGTAACCAGCAAACATGGCAGATTCCTCCTGTTGACAGGTCTAGCTAATGCATGAGGGAATACACTGTTATTCCAGGAAGCTTTAATGATTTTAGCAGTTGGCTTGCAAGGAACCTGGAATTTTTTTATTTTTCTTCACTGTAATAACAGGTTTCCTGGGGTGCTATAAATACATTATATTCATTTTGCTATGATGCTTTAGATTTGATTTGATCTCTTTCTTTTTTTACACCAGTGTGATCTCTTGCTTAGTTACAAATATAACTCTTTTCCTTAACAATTAGGAGATTTTTAGTGTAATTTGTGTGTAATTTTATACAAGTGCCTGAAAGCCAGACTACTAAATCTGCTCCATTTCCTGTAAGAGAGGTTTCTAGCTTTAGTGCAACTAACTGCCTTAGTTTCCAGTGTGGTTGAGAGAGATGGGGGAGGATGCATGTCAATGTGTGTATGTCCCATATACACGATTCTATGTAAAATGTGTTTTTCTGCATACATGATAGTAGAACATGGGTATAATGATGCATATTTGGAGTATGGGTAGAATTTCGTTCTCATTTATATGATTTGGTGGCAGGTAGTATGTGTTTATACTAGATACATTCAAGCATCTGCTATACAGGCCCAGCCTGTACTCAGTGTCATGGCCAGACTGGTGCTTTCTAGGCAACTCTTGCAAGTGTTCCAAGATTAGCTCTGAAATCTAGGGATATTCAAGGAAATTCACAATGGTAGGTCACTCTTACTGGTACCATTTTTAGGTCCCAAATAAACCTCAGCAGAATGTTCCTTGAACATCAAGAAACAAGATTTTTTAGGTTTTTCTTGACCAAGCACTGGCACAGGTTGCGCAGAGATGTGGATCTCCATCCTTGGAGATACACAAAAGTCATCTCTACATGGTCATGGGCAGCTAGCTCCAGGTGGCTCTGCTTGAGCAGGAGGGTTCCAGAGGCCCCTTTTAACCTCAAGTATTCTATGGTTCTGTGATTCTGCTCCACATTGGAGCTATTTTGTACCTCTTCATGTTTAGCAAGACTTGAAATCTCCCCCTTTGTTTTAAGCCCATCTATCTTTCCCTTAAGAAAGTAACCAAAGAAATGAACTTTTTTCCTAGGAAGAGATGAAGTCTCAAGATACTTCAGTCTGGTATATCTTCTGAGCTTCTGCTGCCTAGATTTTATCTGCTCAGGACTAATGGCAGGCCTTCTAACAAGAGGATTATTCATGTGGAAGTTCCTGCTGCTTTCTGTCTAGCAGAGATGTGCCAGGCAATTCCTAGGGCTTGGTGTAATCTTTTTTCTACTGACTTCTTATTTAACTTAGCAAAGCATGCCCTGTATTTGATCTAGCTCAGCCATACACTTGGATGGCTCACACAGTTGAGTTGACTGAATTGGAAAGGAATGAAAAGCACCCAGCTGACATTGGCACTGCACAGTGAAAAGGGAAGAGTTCCACTGTGTCAGGAAAACAATCCATCTAGTGCTTTTCATCTTGATCTGCAAACAATTTGTATGGTCAGATTGCCCACTCCTGCTCCTTAAAACCTGTGATCCTCATACTCTTATCCCAACTGTTTCAGTGCAATTTTCCCCTTTGAGTTCAATATATATGAGTTACAGAGCAACAAGTAATGTCCAAGTGTAAAGGAATTTTCTGGATGTGCTGAAAGAACCGGTTTCCTTCTCATCTCAGCAGCAGGAGGCAACAAGGTATCTCTGTAGGAGAAAACAGGGCTCCAAGACCATCCTATGCACTGGAAGCCAAGTATCTTGTGGCAGCTCTGGCAGTGGTCTGTGCCTCTCAGGTCCAGGTCCTTTGCTCCTGGGGCTGTCATTCTTGCTTCCTTGTTGTCCCTCTGCTCTGCTGCATTCCCTCTGGCTTGAAAATGCCTCAGCACTGGAGTTTCTACCACTTAGTATGTGCATGACAGGGCAGATTCCTCTTTCCATGCATGTATGTGGCATCTTGAGGTGTATATCAGGATGAGCAGTGCAGTCCCATTGCAGACTGAGCAAAACATCTGCTTTCCCCATACAGAAGAAAAAGTAAACAATGACAGGCAATATTTGCCATACAGCAGTCTTATGCAGCCTATGATTTGCAGCCCATGGCTGATTCATAGCACACAGGAAGATGAAAGGAGACATGATGGCTACAAAACACCCCACCTTCTCGTCATAGCAATGGGAACATAGCTTTTCTCACTGGCAATGCCCAAGAGAAAGTGTGCAACTTACAATGAAAGAAACTAAAAAACAAGGATAGTGGTTTCTCTTCCCCCACAGTGGTAGATTACTCTGATTTCAAAATGGCTGGAAAACACTGCTTTCAAGCATTCAGCCTGCTAGCAGGAATTGATCCTCTGGGAAATAGTTGATGTCAAGCATAAATAAGTTTTGAAAATATACCGGCTAAGAGCTGATTGTGACCAGTGAATATAGGTAAGCAAGACTAGCTGATTTATGTTTTTAAATACTGTTTAATTAAAACAGACTTACTACCATTCTTGAACATGGCAAAGCCCAAGACAGGTGGCTGACAGCAGAGCCTTTCCTGGCTACTATCAGAGGGGCTGCTTTCGGCAGTGCATGTAGAAATCCCATTGCCTCTGTGTGGTATCTTGTCAGCTTATTTTTGAATAAGAGCACAAATCTTCTGGCAGGTCTGTGGTTGCAGTTACAAAGCTGGGGATGACAGTGAGAGTTGAGCCTGGAAAGGGCTCTTTCCCCTGGGTCAACACTGGGGCTGCTCTGCAGCTGAAACAACGCAAGGCCAAATCCAAGTTAGCAGGTACTGAGAGGGATTCTGCTTTCCAGGTTTTTTTCTGACCAAACACCAAAATATTTCTGTTTGCTGGGAAACAAATGAACAGGTTTTTGAGTGTCACCTTTACTGAATGGTGGAGCAGTTAAGGAATTGGTCCACTTTTCCTGTCACTACCTTGCCCAAGGCAGAGGCAGTCAAGAGGACCTCAACCTCTCCTTTTGAAGTTGTTCCACTTTGGATAAACAATTAACATTTACTAGAAGAGGGACTGGTGCTCAGGAAGTCTAACCTCTCACAAGAAGACCCGCCAGGCTACTGATTCATGCAGACACGTGTGTTCTCTCTCAATGAATAGTTAATGTTTTATTAAGGGTGGAACAGTTCCAAGGGGATGATTCAAATCTGCTCCCTGGATCCAATACTTGGCTTTCAGCTAGTATACTTTTTGTTCCATTAGAAATCTCATTGCTTTTACACAACTCTTTCTTCTTCTCCTCATCTAAATGCCCTTCTTTGTTTCAGTTGATTTTTGTTTCCTTACTTGCTCAGATGCTGCCCTCTACTTTGCTCCTTGACCCTGAGAGAAGGAGATCTGTGCCTCCATTATATTTGAGATTAGCTGAGTCTGTGGAAGGGCCAAAAGTAGTTTTTCCTCTGAACCAAGCTGAGGAGGGCTAAAGTTTTCCCATCTCCACACTGTCTCCCAAGGCATTTGGTGGATATTGCCCCTCACCTGCTCCACATGCCCTTGGTGAGCCTGTAGGTGCTTGGCACTTCTCAGCAGCCTGTTTCAGAAATTAGCAGACGTGCAAGGGTGCATCAGACTCATTTTCACCACCTTCTGCCTCTCTTAGGGTGGTTTTGAAGAAGGAAATACAAACTACAAGTGGTAACCAGCATGTGCAAGCAGTGGGATCATGCTGCATGGCTTTGCAAATGGAGAAACCCAGAGGGAAATCCCAACCTGAGGATATACACATCATCTTTATTCTGTGGAATATAGCCCCAGCCTGAACCTGAACCCAAGTTGGGTTTCACATGAAAAACATTGCCTTTTCAGGACTGTGATGTGTTACTTGGGCTGTGGTGTTTCAGCTCAGGATTTTGTGCTGAGGTTGTAGATACATTTCTCTGCCCACACAGTGACATTAATATGCATATTGTTGCACAACATGTCCTGTTCTCGGGGGGTGGAGGTGGATGGAGAAAGTGAAAGTAGGGGTGAAACAGCTGAAGGAGATGAGGTTATTGTCTCTGCACTGGCTGTTGGCCTGACTGGTTGGATCAGCCACAACCCAGAGGAGAATTAATGGCCACTTCATGGCTGATAATAAGCTCAGTGGCTAAGTGGCACTTACAGGACTGGTAACAAATTGAACTGCAGATGCAGCCATGAACATTATGCATTGACCTTCTGCTTTCCTTGGTTCCTTCTGTCTTTTGGCCAACATGTCTCTTCTAGCCCCTCTCTCCATCCCTGAAGATGTCTCTTGTCTGCTTTACCTCCAAGTGGTGATAGGAGACCTGTGTAAAACAATGTAGAAACTCCCATGGTAACTGGCTCCTTGGCTAACCAAGCCCCATCTGTTGCAAACCACAGTAATTGCACTGATATCTCAGAGCCATTAAACCATTCCATATGGGAAGTTTTGCCATGTACATAACCTTGTCCACAACAAAGCCTCTTAAAGGAGTTGTGATGTTAGGAATAAACAACACAAATCAAGACAACAGTTAACATATTGAGACAACATGTCTGCAGTCTGCTAGTTGTAAATTATAAATTCCAGTTGCCCACTGTGAGGCTGTGAGAGAGGAATGTGAGTGACACCAGCACCTACACTTAAATTCCAGATCAGTTACACCACCTGCTTTGATTCAACTTGGTAAAAAGGGTTTTCATGATATCTACTATTCTTCATGTGGAGCAAGTTGATTTTGTGATTCAAAATGTGTATGGCTTTGCAAATTGACCTCAACTCTAGATTTCTGGGGTTTTTTTAGAGGACAATCATTGTGTCCTTAAGATGTTTTCTCAGTTTTGTTGTTGTGTCTGCCCCTAGCATGAGCTTCATATCTTGTCTGTCTGAATATACTCCCTCTTACAGGAAAATCTATAACACCTTATCATGGTTTCCTCTATTGCATATGGCTTTTTCTTATCCCAATAGTATTTGAGCTAACTTGGGCAATGCAGAATTAATTTTGGTTATGATATCCAAGCCAGTTTAGGCTAAATTTTGCCATGGTAGGTAGAGAAAATTAATGACGTAATTACACTGAGATTTAGTGGCAGGTTAAAAGGCAGAATCTCACAGGAAACACAGTAAGAAGGAAAAGTCATTCCACTTTTGAAAACCATAGCCAATGTTCCCTCCTAAACTTGCCAGCTGCTCTTTGCCTTCTGTTTGCCAATGCTTTTATTAGTTACTTAGTAAAGGTGCCAAAGACACCAAAGAACCCGGGAGCTTTTATTGCAAGTGTGGATTAAGACTCTCCTAGGTGTGGTGGTTGTTCAGAGATTATACTGTAAGAAAAGCCAAGCAAAGCCACCTTGGGAGAGGGATATTACAGCATAGTAGCCCCCAGCCAGGGAAAGAGGTACCTGAGCTGCATCACCCACCTTGGAGAGAAGCACGGACAGAGTGACCAAACTGAAACAAGCTCTGATGATTTTCTCATGTGAATTCCTGCTCTACTGCCTTGCTGGCCTTCATTTGGTCTGTGCAAAACACAGCCCAGCTGCAGGTTTTGCACATCTGGTCCCTACCGCTGTTTGGCTGACTTGGGAGTGTGCTGGGAGCAGAGACGCACAGGCTGTGTGGCACCGCTGGTCTCACAGCGTGCCTCTGTGTGTGATGCAGCTGGCAGTTTGGACATGTAGTTGAAATGCAGGTCCCTTTCGAGTGGTGGGGTTGGGCTGTTCAGCCTGCAACTTCCAACTGATTTAACTCATGAAGTATCTCTGCCTCTGCCAGAACTCTGCTGCCTTTTTTGTGTCTTTACAGAGGTCTTGTCCTCTCTTTCCCTAATAATAGTGTCTCCTTGTGGATCCTAACAGGTCCAGGCAAACTGAAATGATTATGCTACCAGCGGGGTATCAAATCTCCATTTTTCATTAGAGACTTAGAATATGGGTTTTCAAAAAAACCCCTAACAACAACATCCAATGGGGAAAACATCCTGGGAAGCTGGTGTTTTTCATGCATAAGTCAAAGTCAAGCCTTCCCTTTCAGTAATTGAAATGCAATTAGTAAGATACAACTGCGACTCATTCTGGCTCTCCTCTGAAGCTCAGTGTGCCAGGGCCTTATAAAGGAGGCTGCTCTACACTACTTTGCAGGAGTACAGTAGATGCATAATTTGCAGCTTTCAGGATTCTTCCTAGTCTTTTATTAAATGACAGACTTCCCAAGTAGCAAATATTTTAGGATTTTTCTGCAGAAAGATTAAAGAAATATTCTTAATTTTCTTTCTACTCTTACAGGTTCTTTTCTTGTTTTCCAGATGTGAGCAGGTGTTTGCATTTTCTTTCCTGTTGTAACTGTCACACTTTAACTCTTATTTTATCTGTGTTAAAAGCTATATTTTTATGAGCTTGTGGAACATGTTCCACAAGTACTTTCCTTTTCCTTCTGGACATGTAGTAACTTGGTTTTAAAATATTATCTTCAGCATGTCAAGGTATTCTGAAGAGGATTTTAGCTATGTTTCATGACAGCAGTGAACAGGTAAATCAAAACACTGGGTTTGAAGCACATCAGACACTCTTAAAGGAGAAGACTGTCACTTTATAGGCTTTTTTCTCTGAAGAATGGTAACAACACAGATGTTTCATCAACTGTATTTTCCCTGTCATATGATGGAAATTTTGGTCACCACTGTTTCTTATTCTGCATGGGTGTACTTCTGTAGACAGTAAGGGTAATTTGGAGGTCTGTCCATGCCCCACACTCCCTGCAGCCCAGGCAGCTCTCATAGATACAAAGGACACTGGCAGGCACCACTGCCTGAGCACTTGTGCTCCAGCTCCAGCTCACCAAAGCTGCAGAGCAGATGGGAGAGCACTGTGGCAAATCCCATTCTTCCTCTCTCTCCAAGGTTAATGTAAAGCAACTTCCTGCTCTTTTATAAAAGCTTTTTCATTGGGAGGTTTCAGTTTTGTACATTTTTTCTCTCTGATACATCATCTAGAGAAATTTGAGGTGCCATGGATTTCACAGTCAGCAATATTTCATCAATGATTGCCCATGTTCCTACATTTTCATGAATGCAATTTGCTAAGGTGGAGGTAGTTCTCCATCTCAACATGCAGAGAGCAGCAGGGAGAAGAGCCTCTGGCCCTGGTTCAACCAAGACACAGCTGAAGTTCAACCAGCCAGAAGAGAGAAAGGATGACAGGGTTACTGCTGGGGCCCTCCCATGGGAAGGTATTTTCTCTGTTGAAGTAACATAGGCCAGCCGTCGTGTTTGAGCAGCTCCAGGACCAAGTCCAGAGTGTGAAACCTCTTTTGTCAACTGCAGCCACGCTAACTGCAATATAGGCTGGAAAAGACCAGAGGAGAATCTTTTCTTACTTAAAGCAGGTTGTTACATACCTCAAACTAGAACGAGTCTTCCCATGATCTGAGTGAAGGGGGGAGGGGGGATGTAAAAAAACTATACCAGAAAGTTGTTTATAGAAATTGCTATCCAGATAAGAGTGTCTGCTAAGATATTATTATGACAGGCAAATGAGCTGAAAAGCAGCCACTTAGTGCTAAGTCTTTGGGTTAGAAACCTGAAGGTTGTTGAGAGAGACTATTTTGAACAGGATTTTGGCAATGCTAATGATAATCTGACAGAAACATTTAATATCCACTCAATTCACCTCTTGTTGGTATTGAACTAGCACTCTGTGAAGTGACTGAAAGAGAGTGGTGGAAGGAAGATGAAACAAGCATGAAAAAATAACACTGCACAGTGTAGAGCAAAGACAATATTAAGTGTACCCTTTTAAAATGAAAAAAAAACCCTTTCCATTGAAAAAGAGGAACAATAATCTTGTGTGTGTGTTTTAATATGAGAGCCACAATAGTTTCTAAAATGATGTTTCAATTAGCTACGATTTATTTTCTACTGTTACGCACTTTCCTTTTCCACAGTTGTTATGCTGTGACCTACAATTGCATTCTAATATTTTGGCACAGGTTTTGAGTCTGCAACAACAGACGCTGTTGAGGCCATGCAGCATATTTTGGTTGGTCTCTGAGATCTTTTTTGAATGAGTGATTTTGGCCTTGGGAATGTTATTTGTGAGATGAAGTTAAGGAGTGCAATTCTCGTTCATAAGACCTCTCTTGCCTTTTAAGGAAGACCTTTATAGTCAGTTTTCCCCTTGTTTCCTGTCAATTTTTTTCCTAGAGTAGCTAAACTGGGGTGCTGCCCACAACCCTCACATCTGAACTCTCATAAATGAGCAGGAACAGGCAGTGCAGTTCCAGCTGGCCAGTAAATGAAGTGTGACAAAAAGCTTTACCTTTCTATTTTAAAACAGAACAAAGCTTTAAACTGCTGTACATAGAGAGATTACAGGCATTGAAACAAATTAAAATAGCATATATCCTGTGCAGCAGATGACAAGAGATGAGTATTTCAGTCCTTCACAAATTTTACTCCATTTTCTCAAATGTTTTATACAGCTTTGTGAGACACCTTAATTGCTATAGGATACCCTCTCTCAGCAAAGTTTTCCAAGAATATTGCCAATTTGCAATACAGGGAAAGATAACACTTAAGCAAAAGCAACATCTTTAAAACAAAACCCCTCTTTCCACTTAATATTCTGACTGTACCCCAGTAAAGGAATTAAGTTAGGGTACAGTGAGGCAATTTTGAAATTATATAGATTTGGGCATGATTAATCCTGCAGACTCCTGTCAGGTATCAGCATCAACTGAAAATACTTATTGGTTCAAATTGCCTAGAGAAGCTCTAGTTCAGTAAGTGAGAAGGCAGAGCACAGCAAGAGGAATTGGAAGCAGGATGTACTCAAAGTACCTGGTTCTGGTTATGTAAGTTTAGTAACTCCAGACTGATATTCCAACCCCTGCTGACAAACCACTGGTAGGCTTGTGATAATACCAGTGGCACAGGGAAACTCATAACTGTGTATGTCTAATAAGATGAAGAAGAGGTGTAAATAAATCATACAGTGGTGACCTGAATATAGAGGGGCATGCATTTTTTTTCTATTGTTAAAAGTTATTGAATTGTTGTAGTATTCAGCCTTAATTTCCTCAACAGATATGGTTAAGATGCTCAAAAATACATAGAGAAAACGGTTCCTTCCCACTGCAGTCATATGAAAGACTGTCAGATTTCTGCTGTTTTCATTTTAACAGTGATGTTGAACAGGTAGCTGCTGTCCCAGGTGTTGCTAAATGAGTGTAAGAGGATGTAAACCTGGGTTTTTGAAATCCTCATAACCTTCTGGAGTAGAAAAAGGGACTTCTTTGGAATGGGTGGTGCATAATTTTCTTCTTTCATATAGAATAAAGCCCTGTAAATATTTGACAAGCAGATCTCTCACTTGATTACATAGAGGACATAGCTTTGGCAAAGAGCCAAGTCAAATCCTCTTGTGATCACTATGAAGCTTTGAACAGATCCTGTATGAATGAGGAACAAAATGGAGTTTGTTCTTTCAAAAAACCAGACAGAAATAACCTTTAAAAATCCAGCAATTCCATCATCTTGACCTTACATATGTTTGTTCTCAATCCCTGAGAAAAACCTTTGTAAGGCCATCAGGAACTCAGCATTCCTCTGAGTGACTGCTTAGTCATGCTGTACAGGAAGAACTTATAGGACAGAGAGAGAGAGAGAGGCACATCTGTGCAAAAAGGAACTGTAACCTGGAGTCTGCTGCTATCAGTAAAAACCTGCAATTCAAATTCCACTGTCCTTTTAGAGCTTTGTTGGCTGTGAAGCTGCACCTGTAACTTTCCATCTGTTGTGCTGCTGTAGCATAGTTGGAGGATGAACATTGTGAGAAGTGACAGAAACCTACAGCTTGAAATGATCAAACCCACAAACTGAACCTGAAAAATACACTGTTTCACAAAATATACAGCTATGTGTAAAGCTAGAAGCTATAAGTATAGCTATATGTACAGCTATAAGTAAACAGCAACATGTCAGCAGCTAGTAATTTCAGCATGAAGCCTGTTACTAGTCACACTATTTCCCTAACCACTCTAAAAATCTGTTAACATCAGAAGTCATGGATCAGCATTATTCACCATAGAGCAGGTTCCTCAGTTCTTTTAGTCTGGGTCATAAGCAAGTTTTCTTGCTAATTTTTTTTTTTTTTTTTTTTAATATTAGGGATACAAATATCTTATTTGCTTGTTGTTTCTTTACTGCCTTCATCAGTATAAGTATTTCTTTTGTATTGCTTACAATTCTGGTTTTACAGGAGATTATGTTCTCCCTTCCCCTCCTTCCAGGTGTGTACTTGTTTGAGCTGCTGGTATGTGATCACACAGCTTTTCTATCTACAGTGCTGAAGCTCATGCAGATACCGTCTGTGCTGTAAAGACAGTACCCTAGTATTTAGCACAAGTGTGCCATTTCCTCCTCTCAGGCTGTGATATGAATGTGGGTTTTTATATGCTACAACTGGAAACATTTGGGAGTTTCAATAGGATAAACTTTTATGAAGTTATGTGTCCCTTGCAGGTGACACTGCTATTTCACAGGGAACTTACTCTTTCCATTTACCCTCAAATCTTCTAATCACTGTGTGAAGGCCAGACAAGGCTTTTCCCTGGCACAATCTTGAACATTAAGAAAGATGGCTGATTAATGCATGTGCACATGCAGCACTCCAGAGAGATGTGCCTGTTAACATTAATGCTGCTGTCAGTAATGTGCTTTCTGGAAGACAGGATGCTCAGCCATGCTAAGAAACAGAGCACAGGCCAGGGGTGCTGAGGACATTCCTGTGGTGTTCAGCCCTAAGACAGATGTGCAAACAGAGTCTGCCTTGTTTTCTGTCCTGACAGGTTTTATATGGGAACTGAGCAAAGTATCATTAGTGAATTAACTATTTCAGTGAGTGGATGCTTTGCTTGCTAGTTCACTAATTTTGGCAACTGAGAAGGCATACATACTTGCTCCTGTCACAGGTACCAGAAAATGCAAGTAGACATATCACAACAGGGACTACATAAGGATATTGTAAGGGAAGATATAGCCTCTGTGGGGTAACTCTTGAAATCTCATGAAGATGCTGGAATTTAGGCATTTAGGCATTTAGGCATTTAGGCATCTAGTGTTAGATGAGAGATCCCAGAATATCTGAGGTATCCACACAGAGTTGGTAGCAATGTCACAGGAACTACAGAAGGTCCATGTCATGATGGAGGCCAGTCATCTTCAGCATTTGGTTTTCTGAAAGGGACATGAGAAGCCCAACAGCTGAGTTGCAAACCTAAGTCAGGAGGTATCAATAAAAACATGTTTCAGTTCTTAGCAACTTGTTTTCTGTGGATAATCAGTGTTTGTCAACACAATTCAGCATTTCGGAACTGAAATGCTGAATTGTGTTCAGCATGAAGCAGGCATTATTTCAGAATTTTTGTTTGTGTTTCTTCCTTCTGTTGTGGCAAGAAACACCTCCATTAAGAAGTTATGAAAGCTGTCAGCTGCGAGGTGGTATTTGAGCTCAGTTAGCAGGCTGTGCAAACTACCTTAATGCCTCAGTAACAATGCAAATGTTGCAAATCAAGGCTTCCTGCAACACATTTTTGAAATAACAAGAATAAGAATAATGGAATTTGTCTTGCTGTGTTGCAGAGAAACTGTGTTCCCAGCTAGTTTAAAGGCCGCATGGTTTGCCTTGTCCTTTCAGGAACAGCTGCTTGGTTTCTGCCGGGAAGATGGATGGTCCTTGTTCTCCCTTGGCCAGGTCAAGAGCTGAGCAAACACACAGAGCTGATAGCCTCAGGCAGTTCATCACCTATGGATCAACACCACTGCTTGCAGCCTCTTCTGTTTTCTGTTTCTCACCCCCTTCCCCCTCCCTACCTCCATAAATATGACAAGCGGTGCTGCATTATACAAACTCTTCTTCCACAGTGGAAACATCTGCAGCTTGAATGCTCCTGCAGAAATGTCACTTGGGGAAATCGCTCTTCATTTTATGAGAAACCTCTCTTTCAAGCCCTCAGAGGGGCTGGTGGGGGAGGGGACGCTGGGTTTGACACTAGTTCTGTGCTGTTTTTCAGGGATTTTGCAGAAGAATGTTGTGTCTGATTTTGTGGATTGTCAAAATGAAGCCAGATGGCAGTGGATTAAGTGTAATGCTGTTTTGTTGTTCTTGGGTTCGCGACTGCGCTTCCCCTTGAGCGAGGGAGCCCTCCCTGCACAGCAGCCCCAGCCCTGTGTGCCCCTGGCCACCGAGGGCCCCTTCCCATGGGCTCCCGAAAATGCTGCCCTGGAGGGGGGTAGAGTGGAAGCTTTCTTTTGGTGAGGACTGCTAATTGGAAACTGCTTCCTTGAAAATTTTTCATGCCTAGATTATTCACCAAGAGCCTGTTTGCTGCGCTTTCCATCCGACGAAATACAGGTATTTTCCAATTGTAGTAATGGGTTTGCTTGCTGAAGTGAAGTTGCTGGGTGAGCAGCTGAGCCAGTGAAGCCTAGTATCTTAGGGTTTTGTATTTGGTAGCTGTATTTCCTGATGTTTAGAAAGATGTGAGTATAATTGAAGTGTTTCCCATGAGACATTCAGGAATTTCAAGCCTTTTGTTCATTCCTCAGTGTACTTACGCTTCAGTCTTTCTCTCCATATGAATGCTTAGTGGGGTCTCTTTCCTCTATTACTCTACCTTACTTTCTTTACGTGTATGGGCACATACTATCTTTGAAATCTCTATCCTTTGTCAAAGTTAAGGTAGTGGAAAAGGCCACTGGACTCTGAAGATGTAGAGGGAAGACAAGCGGACAGGCACAGACAGACAAAGGTGTGATTGCCTCAAATTTGTTTCCCTAAGAAATTGGGTTAAGGATAAATTCTTAATTAGGGAGGAAATGAATTTAAAGCTGTGATTCTGAGCATTTTCTAGTTTCTTAATTCAGGGTAGACAGGCAGAAAATTTCCTCTTGCAAGGAAGGAAGAGGAAATTTCCCCTCGTCATGACACCTTTTTCTTTACAAGATAACTTTTGACTGATTGGGTTACAGAGCACAGTCCTGTCACTCATTCAGAGCCTTGTGAGGGCCATTCAAGCTCTGCTCCCTGTGCTCAGCACCTACAGATCAGTGCAATACCCCCTAGCTTATGAAAACGCCAGCAAAGGGTGCTCTACATTTTTCCTTTCAGATGGCAGCATCGCTTCAGCCGTAAGTTTAATACTTTCCTTTCATTTACTCCTCCATGATCATTCGTTGCAATTTCAGTTCAAACAAGCAAGTTTTATTTTGCAATGAAATTGCATTTTCTCATGTAGACCACTAAGAGTCTGTTCAGGCTTCTTCATAAAGTCCTCAGGCCTGGAAAGCATTCTGACAAAAACCTGCTGCTTGATAACACAGGAGAAACCATAAACCAAGTCAGTGCTGCTGCCTTGTCATGCTCTATCCTGTTCTTTCCTAGGACAGATTCTCAGGAATTTGTTTGAAAGTCAGCCATGCTTCACAACTGTTCAGATCTTTTTAGCTTTCTTCAGCAAGTCACCATCCCCTATCCTTTTTGGAAGTCCATCTTTTAAGAATGTCTTTCATGTTGTGCACGAAGTCCTGTACAGATCCATGTAATGTTGAGTTGTTCTGGAATTTCTTGTGCAGATCTAGCCTCCTGATCTCAGCTGCTTAGCTTACAAAGTCTTTGATGTGCAAACTGTCTGTGTGGTTTGCACAGCAGTCTACTCTGACAGATTTTAGTAGGAGAAACTGGCAGAGAAGGGCTGCAATTAGGGTAATGCTATTATATTGCATGTTGTCGTAGTGTAGAGTACAGATAGCCCTAATCTAGTCACTGCCCCCAGGACATAATAAGTAATGGCAATTTTATAGCAACCATCTATTACCAAGATGCTCAGAAAAACTGGGGTTTCCTAATCTTCAGCTCAGTGACTTTAGAGATAATTTTTTCCTGTTTCTTGAGGAGATACCCTGTTTAAGGGTAAATAAAGGGAATTTTTCAGTGAATTTGCATCCTAGTACTCAGCTTGTAACCTCTGGATTTCACCTCCTGCCTTGGTGGTCCAGGGGGGCAGCCCCAACATCAATTCTGAGTGTACTTTCATCTTCCTTGTACTACACCGCACTGTCTGGAAGGTATAAATTAGACATATTCAAGTATTTGACTCATGTACTGAGTCTATTTTAAGCAGAAAATTCAGTAATTTTCTGTTAAGCAGAGGTGAGTTTGGATGTGCTTTTGTTTGTGTTTATTCTCAGAAGTATTTTTCATTTATAGTGTGAGCATCTCCCCCTCAAATTCTTCTCCTGTTTTTCTTTACTGTATCCTGTTGTAATATTCCCTTTGGAAGGTCTTTTAGAGAGTATTTTTTTACAGATTCTGAAAACTTCCTTCCTGGCATTTGCATCCTCGCTTCAGATGTCAAAATCAAAAGATAATGGTCCTTTGCTGATGTTTTGGGAAGGGAGGGGTAGACAAGGGAGTTTGCAGTCTCTACACACTCGTTAAGTCAACTTACTTTACGTGCAGTGTGAGGGACTTAGTGTGTACCAACAGTAGCTCACTGTTAGCCAGTACAAGAAGAAGACATTGAAATTCAAAGCAAGCATTTTGAAAATTGTCAGTATTTTCTGATCCATTTCCCCATATACAAAGTGAACAGATCTTCCAAGGGACTTTGTGAACGTGGTGCAAATGTAAATACGAATGGCGATTTTGTCCGCAGGGCATGAATATAGACTTGTTCTGTCAGCACCAGGGATGCTCTGAACAACCGCTGCAGTCTGAAGCCTTTGAAAGGTAATAGTCATGTCATTCATTTACCCTTCGTGGTATATACAATGTAAAGTGTCAGCACCAGTTCCCTAGCAAAGCAGCAAGAGAGGTCAGTAGCAGGAAGCACAGGTATGCCATCGTTGTACCTGCGGAGATTTGGGTTCAGCTCCTGCCATCATATCATACATGGAAATAGTTTGATGCCTTTGCTGTCCCACATCTGGAATATTTCAGCATATGTGGTCTTCAGAGGCCTAAAACGACAACAGCAAATATTATGTCAACATTATCAGCTGAGATTCCAATAGATGAGCTGTGGTACAAGTGCTTTTTCAAAAACTTCTGCTTTATATGCCTGGGTTAGACCTTAATTTTCACATTTTCAGAAGTTAAACACACTGAATAGATATCCTTCAGAAATAATTATGCCAGAAAAAAACACACAAAATATTTAATACATCACCAGACACTGACAGCTGAGTTTATAGTTTTGTAATGAGCTAGGAAATAATTTTCTTTTCCTCTATTTTTTTTGAAGAGCTTTCTGTTGTTTTGCTGCAGCCCAGAACACACTGAAAGGGGAAGTGCACTATGACAATGACCCAATAACAGGAGATTTTTAGAATCACAGAATATTCTGAGCTGGAAGGGACCCACAAAAATTATCAAATCCAACACTTAAGTGAATGGCCCATACAGGTGGCAAACCCACAACCTTGGTGTTATTAGCACCGTGCTCTGACCTGAGCTAATAAGTGAGCTAAATGGACTTTCTGAATTTCTTTTAAATAGCTTTGTTGGAGTTGCCACTTCTAAGGTGTTTCCAATGTATAAAAACAAATGTTTTCTCAAGGAGGTCTCATTTGAAATGATACTAAGCATTCACATTGTAGACCACAAACAAATTCAATAATACTATGACTATTTCCTTTATGAACTGCTTAAATGTCATTCAAACTTCTGTTGAATTTTATATATGTATGCATTATATATAATGTGTTATACAGTTACATATTCATTTGTTATGGTCTTTGAAAATGTGCAACATTGGAATATACAGTGTAGAAAACAACAATAGTTAAACAAACAGATCCATGGCCACCAAAGTCAAGGAATCTTACTGTAGATTCATGACTGCTGTGTGCTTCAGGAGAAGATTTTCTGGCTTTTTGGTTATTTAAGACCACTTTACCATGATAGGAACAAGAGCTCTGCATTTTAATAAGACAATCTCAGAGAGAGTTTTCTCCCAGTGTAATGCTATCAGTCTTTCAGCTCCACGTGAAAGCTTACCTGCTTTCACCAAACTTGTTTAATTGCTGTTGAAAGCCCCTGTCATCTGTCAGAAGTGGTTGAAATTCCAAAAGTCATTGTCAGTTCTCGGAGATAGACAGGTACACAAGCACAGTTACATGAGCTGCTTAAAATGCATTTTCTGTGTCATGGGAGGGCAGAAGCCCTTGAAAGGAGGGAGGTCTTGCTCTACATGGGAAAGGTCAACAACCCAGTTGCTCCTCTATCCACTATTTTCATGTCTTTGGCTTTGTAAGTAGAATAGTTTAGGACAGAGTAGCACTTGCTCATTTGAGTATTAGGTTACATTTCTGAGCTAAAGACCTTCAATTATCACCATCTTAGTTTGCAACAGGCATTGCTAAGGAAGTTCTCTGTATAACATGTAATACTCTTCATTGGCCTGTATATCCTGTGTGGCCACGTTTTTGTGTCCTTACAACTTTTGTTTCTGGTGTAATTTATACTGTATGCATTGCACTTTCCCTTCAGTAAATAAATTAGCAATTTAGCACTTAGCATGTGAAAGGAGTGTGCTTAGACTGATGCTTAACTTGCTTAGTGAAAGAGAGGTTATCTGCAAGATGTGCACTATTCCCTGTTTGCTGAGCTTGCTGGATCAGCACACAGTGCTACAGTCTCCAGGCAACAAAGTGTGCAGATTGAACGTGCTTGGCTGCTCAGGAACCAGTGGGTTGAAAAATTCTCACAGCCTTCGAGGTGGCCCCTTTCTGTGTGCTCTTTCCCAGCAGCTACCTTTCCTGGTTTGCTGTGTGGATGTACTAGAACTTGCAGTGTGTGATCAAAGGAACACTTGCATTCCTGAAGGCACACCATGCCTCCAGTTGTACCAATTAGCCCTGTAAAAGATACTTTTCCACATATGGAGAAGATCCCTTACCTCTTTGAGGTAAGGGCAGAGTGCCCATAGTGCCCAGAGCACCCTGAATCAAATTTATGTCTTTACAAGTACTTATTGTATTGATGGAAGTGACACACTTGGTAAAGCATGCCCTGTTTTTCTTAGCTAGATTGCACAGGCTTTAAACACTTCGAGAGACAATCCAGGGTTCAGTGCTGAGTTTTGTCCTCTTATGAGAGGGCAGGTACCAGCACAGTAACCAGGCAGATCCGAGAGGTCCGTGGGCCCCTGCCTGTTCCCAGAAGGGTTTTGGCAGAACTTTCTGGTTTGTGTTGTGTGGAAAAAAAAGACAGTTATAAGTGGGTAACTGTGAGACATGCACAGCTCTTAAGGCATTTTTTTTTCTCCTGTGTGGAACACATCTGGGTCTCTTCAGAGAGTTTCCATGACTGGCTCAGGCCAGCACTGAGCCTTTTGGCTGCAAGGTGTTGCAAGTATTGCAGAAGACTGCAGTTCCTTGATAAGTTGTGCCTGTGTGGCCTACATGGAGTACTTACACTGATATTACAAATTTTATTTGCTGAATTATTTTGCAAAGCCACCTGCAAAAACATGACACTGATGCAGAAAGAATGATGCGGAATGACATTTTTTAAACAGTGCTGCAGAGATTGTATTCCAGCCAGCCCATGTCAGCATTCCACAGGTCAGCACAAAATATCCATGTTGGTTTTGGACTGACTACATACCATGGAGCTAAACCCTGTACAGGCTTGTAATATACACAGTACTAAAAGATGGAGAGATTGAATAGGTGTGGCTGGGACAAAATACCCTGGCTCTTGGGAACTGCCACAACTGTATTTAAAGCAACTGCATGCAAAAGGAGGTTAAGAAAGTAAATGTGGTTCAAATTTTCCTTGACAAGAACAAATTAAATCAGCATGGTAGAGAAATATATTTGGAAATGCCTACATGCTGAAGCTGGGAATTTGGGTAATAAGTAAGAGCAACTAGAATTTATCAATTATCAAGATAAATTCAACTTAATTGTCTCATCAGGTTACAGTGCTAGAGGGCTCAATATGTAGAGAATATCACAGAATGTTGTATAAGTTGTTTAAGCAGACCAAGGCTGACAAAAGAAATTGTGTGAGGGACATAGACTTTGTCTATGACCTGGTGACATATATCCGCCTTAGAACTGCAAAGTGCAGGATCTTAGGAAATGCAGCACAATAAATATGCTGATTATCAAGGCTCAGCGCTGAGCAGAGGGGGACAGAGGTGACATTATAAGTCACTGAAATGAATCTGAAGACAGCTTGAGCTGCTATTGCATGTGGGGAGGCAACTGTGTAATTATGGGGAACTTTATTTGGCATACTTGCTGAAGATTTCATTTAGGTACTGGTGAAACATCAATAGAACAGCTTTAAATACTGGATGATAGTTCTGCAAAAAAAAAGTTTTTAGACCTAGAGTGAAAGACTTCTGCTTTTAGGTAGCCTGATAGATAAAAGTGAATTTATCCACTAGGCTGGAAATCAGGTGCTGTCTCAGGAAAAACTAATCATGGCCTGGTTACATTTAATATGCTTGAAGAGAATATAGTCCCTAGCCATAATATTCACACATGCTAGTTTGAAAAGGCCAATTTCCCAAAGCTAAGGACCGCCCTTAATAAAACTGAATAAGCAGAGGTATGGAGGCATGAACAAAATTGAAAGTTTTTCAAGAGCTTACTAAATGGGCAAAACATTGTTAAGACAACATGTATTGCAAAAGAAGACAGAAAGTAGAAATGGACTTATCAGTATACATGTGTTTAAACAGATATGAATTTTTCCGCACTCATCTATATATGGGACTGCATAGGTATACATATCTATAGACACTTGTGTGGGCATGCAAACACAGAGTATTTATATATTTAAATAAAACGTATGGCTGTATATTGGAAAAATAGGCTATAAAAGGGAGATAAATATCCATTGATATTTATATGCTATTAAGTATGGAAATTACTAGTAACACCTAAACCAAAATCTACTCTTGGCAAGCAAATGGTGTTGTGAAAGAGTTTCAAATTTACATAAGGAAAAAAAAAAGTAGCAATGATGTGGGCCAAGCAAGGGTTGTAGGTACTGAAATTGTTAATAAGAAATGTATGGATGGCTGAAATGTTCAGAAAATATTTCTGGTTTATGTTTTGAAAGAAAGAATATGGTTTGTATATATCACATGAGGAGGAGGAATTCTTTTCCAGCCCATCTATAAGAGCGACTATAAGAGTGTTAGACAGCTCCTACTTTGAGGAATCAGCTTTAAGGCAGTAGTCCCTGTATTGCCAGCAGCTGTGCATCCTATTTTTTTTCTTAAATTGGTTGAGAAATTTTCTGGCTCACTGATAAGAACTTTTGATAAATTTGGGAACATTGGAGCAATCTGCCAAGACTGAAAGCATGCTCATTTTTTTTTTTTTTGCCAGTGCCCCAACGGCACAAACAGGATAATTCTGATAACAGCATGGCAGTTAGCCTGACCTCACTTCCAGCAAAATCACAGAGAAGCTGATGTGGGAATTCAAGTATAAAATACAGGACTATTGTTAATGGTAGCCAATGATGCTTTCAGTGAATTCAGGCCTTGTCAGGTAAGCTTGGCTTCCTTCTTTAATGTAATATTATCCAGTTGGTTAAAAAAGTAACTATAGGTTAATAGAAACTGGAAGTCTTCCGATTGTTATCCTACTATAATTTGATCAAAAATGTAGCATTTTGCATTCTTGTTTAAGAACATGCCAAGTGGCTAAGGGCTGGTGGATCAAAGGAGTTGTTGCAAAATCACTCTAAAATGAATTTTTTTAGTGAGATTCTAGAGCCAGATCAGGACTCAGACCTCTTCTGGCAATGTTCACTACTTAGTCTTGCAGGAAAAATACTGAACTACTCACTGATTATGCATGGCACTAGAGAAAAGGGAATCTGAGTTGCCTCAAAAGTGGACTTCATTCTGAAAAAAGTGTGCTTTAACATGGTCAAGTGTAAAATTATAAACCTGGAAACTAGCAACATGTACCATATGAGGGAGATAGCTTCAGAAAAAAAAAAATAGAGACTTTGGAAAGACTTTGGAGACCTTAATGGACAACCTTAGAATGTAGTCATAGCTCAATGGGAGGGCAAAGTATGCGGTGTGATCTTTGAGTACATGTGCAAAGGTCTGATTTTGTCTGTGTTTATCGTATATATGCATATGGAGTAACATCAGTACCATCACAGGCAGCATTAATCATAAAAAATTTTAAATTGGATGAGAACACAAGGAATAGCAAAAATCTTACACGAGGGCTAGCTAATACACCTGCTATATTGGCAGGTCTCTACCACAGCCTTTTTGTTCCACATGAAAAATAGATGAGGACGTTAGTACAAATATAACACATGTAGAGGTACAAGTTACAGATACCAGCTCTTTCTTCTTCCCAGGAAATGCATAACATGAATTGATGACAATAATCTGAGGTAGTGTCATCAAATTAGCAATAAATTATCCATATGTTTTTACATGTGTGCACAACTCCCAGAATAAGATACCAAAGAAACCAGTGGACTCCCCACCTTTTGGTTCTTCAGACCAGAGTGGAATGCCTTTCTAGAAAGGCTCCTCATAGGGTTAAACCCAGGCAGCGGGTTCCACAAAGGGACAGAGCAGGGGACGTGCAGCTTGTGACATGCAAGGAGTCAGACAAGATGACCTCCATCTCTCAACAAATATTGAACTCTTCAGGTATAAACCTGGATGTAAAATTTAATTCAGGAGTGGACTGAGCACGCTATGTATTTGTACATGCTTTAAGTACAAAAATTTCACCCCACCTTAAAACATTTTCTTTACCGTGTCTAACAAAGTATGGGAAAATTAGTGAGATGCTCTTTATGCCAGAGACTTCTTTGGTAATTAGGAGCAAATAACTTAATTTCTCTGCCTTGATTTGCCCACTTCTAGGGAATGAATCCCAGCTTTCCTCAGTTCCTCTCTTCATGCTGGAGAGACCTCTGGGAGGAACTGCACAAATGTATTCTTCCAAAAAGACACAAATAATCTGAAAACTCGGGTAGGGCACAGGACTGGTGTTTCAAATAGGTCAGAGAGCTTTCACCCTGCAGAAGGTACTCATGTTACCTTGGTCAGCAATCCATCTGTACTGTGAACCTTGACGAGATAAATATAATTGTCCTAGGGTTGGTTATGTAACGAGCTTGCTTTGCAATTTAACTAATGAATGTGTTGAGAGACCAGATTAATCTTTCAACTTCAAGAATTTCTCCCAATGGAAAACATATAGCGCCTGCCTATCTGTAATATTATCCTCTCCCCAGAGCCAGAGTGATTTGGCCACTTGAATGTTTGTTTTGCTTATGTATGTAAAGCCCACGTGTTCACAGATTTTTTCTGGAGGAGGTGGAAATACCCCCAGATTCACTTGAGATTTTACAGCTGGGTCTGTGGGCTTTCCAAGTCAAGGCCATTCCTGAGGGATGCCATACAGGCTCTTCGGTGGGATGATTTTAGTTGCTGGTATGGTACAAGTTGCTGTTTTGAGATTTTTCCCTTATTTAATCCTGTGCTCTTTTAGTCTCTGAAAGCAGTCCATTTCAGAAAAATAGTGGTCTGATACTATTGTTGGTTCATTAATTGAAGACAAGAGATTATTTTAATCTTGGGATTTAAATTTCTTCATTATGCCCCTATTTTCCTTCTCAGGAGCCATCTAGAAAATGTAAAGATACTGGATATTGAAGATTCAGTAAATGCTTATGACAAATGAAACATGACTTCCCAGAGTAACATACACTTTTTAAGAGCTTTGCCAACTGTAAATTATACAAAGTGGGTCAATTTTAGAAGTCAATATCTTAGTTAAACAGTCACACTGTACAGAATTGCTATTTAATATTGGTGATTAATGACTGCAGAGTCCAGTCTAATTTCCAAGAACACTGTCAGTAGCACTCAGTAGTCAGCAGAGTCCATAGTACAAGTGCTTGGCAATCCTTTTATGTTCTGTGATCCAATTCAGGTTGCTCATTTTCCACAAAGAGGAAACAAGAGAGGGAACTGATATGAAAATGATGGCCTGCATGCTGGAGTTGTGTCTGCTCCTGATTATTCCCCTCCCAGTTTGTTCCTATTCTTCAGTAGGCTTCTACAAGCTGAGGTGCAATCCCATGGGAGAACACTGAATGTTCATGCCAGATGTGCATGTGGCCTGCCATTTGGAGGTCAGGAGAGACAGTTTCATCTGGGGGACTCCAAACTCCTCCTGTCTCATCTGTCCCCACCACTCTCAGTTGTGACCCACAGGTCTTGATGCTCCTTTCCTGGCATCACTCCTTCTCACTGCTCCTCCACTGAGTCAGAGGGACAGCCAGGTCTACCTGTCCCCTTTGTCCTGATCCCCATCCCACTGTCCATCCATGAGGATGGGGACAGGACAGGGTGTATTTTGCTATTGTGAGTATGTCATAGAAGTCCACAAGGAATCTCTAGTGCTGTTGAGTACTTGAAAGAGAAGGTATAGCTCAGTCCCCTACCAGAGCTGTGTGGACAGGAATGTAATATGCACTGGAGAAAGCTCTTTTATTTCCTTTTTTGTAAGCAGTGTGCTGCCTGGGCTGGACCAGGGACTGGGAGACAGTGCTCAGCAGCGGGCAAAGAGCTGATCTGACCCCTGCCTCTTCTGCTCCAGTTTCACGGGGCTTCACAGGAGGATGCACAGGCTTCTATGTTTGCAGGACACAGTGATCTTTTCAACCCACCACAGATGGCATCCATTACAATATTATCAACTAACATTGATTACTACAGTTTCCCCTAGTATGACATGACTAATCTTTTAACTTAGCTTGCACAGTGTGTACTGCCAATGCTTTCAATGTATGCTGAAATCATTCAGTTGAAGTAAATAAGTAAGTCTAATACAATAGAGTTTATGGCATGTTGTCCTCCTGGAAACAATTCCACCAGTAGTGAAGTATGGAATATCTGCAACTTAACATGCCTGTCCTTATACCTGTATTTGCATAGCTTGAGATACCTGTACAAATTTATTTTAAAATTAAGCAGCTAAATATGTAAATTTTTTGCCTTCAATGTAAGAATCTATACAAGGAAATTAGAAGTTTATCAAACAGGTGTCAAGCACCAGTCAGATCTATGATACCCTGCTGTCATTTTGCTGCAAATTAATGACTTGTAGTAAGCAAATGCTCTCACTTTTTTTGTGGTGTTGGTGAAGAAAATCCGCTGCAGGCAAAGGAGGAAACTGATAAATAATACAGTACATAGGCTTTAGTTTAAAGGAGGTTCTTCTATGTTCCTTCCCAGCAGATGAAAAACAGGTTCAGCTAGGATCTTCCGTCAACTGGCACCAAAGAGCTCACCAGCAATTTGGTTCAGAGCCAATAAACAACTCACCTTCTAGGAAAACTGTTTGCCTGGTATGTATAAAGAAATATAAACGCCATTCCAGAGTGAAGAATTTGGACAGGAATGAGTGCCCAAGAGGGCTGTTTGTGTGAGCAGGAGAGCAGAGAGCCTTTTGTCTGAGCAGAGACTTACAGAATTTGAGTGGAAAGGAAAACAGGAAAGCATAGGAAGATAAGAAAGGCAATTTAAGCAATTCAGTAACATTAGCGTGAGAACAAATTAGTTTGAGCTGGCCCTTAGTCTGGAAACTTAGAAAAGCCTCCCAGCAGTGGGAGGGAGGGCAAACTTGGCTAGTTACTTTGATGGAAATTATGTCTGTAACTGAGCATCTGATGTGGTCACCTCTGACAACAGGGCTCTGGGCTTCCTAATCTAGGTCAAGCAGCCTCAGAGAGACCTCCCATGCGAGGAAGGATTTAAACAGAGGCTTTGCTCTGTGGGGATGTATTTGCTAATGTTTAAGCTTCTGTAGCTTAAGCATGTTTTTAAAAGTACATTTCATATCCATAGTTCAATTTTGCAGACGACTGACGCATGAGGCTTGCATATCTGGCCTTGTGACTGCCATGGACATCTGGTCCTGTGCAGGCTGTGTGTGTCCCTACTGCACCTATCCTGGGGGAAGAGCAGCAGCTGCACGGTGCCCCAGATCCAGCACAGCACTGCTGGGTTTTGAACAACTGTACACTGAGCACTGGCAGACTGGCTTGGCAGGAACCCATCCCAGGTTTTCTTGAGCAACTTGGAGCTGAGGTGCTATGCTGTCAGGGCAGAAAAGGCAAATACTACTGCAAAGAAGCATCCATCCAGCTAAGGGTGTTACTGCCACACTTGCTGGTAGGACTTGACATGTCTCTTGATGATTTCTTAAATATTTAACAAGGGATTTTATAGTCACAAATAGCAAGCAGGCTTTTAAAATGTTTGAAGGGAAACAAACTTGTGTAAGAATAAATTGGAGGCCAAGACTTGGTAGCCATAGATGTTTATATCAAAGGCTGGGGATTTCCTCCCACCTGTTTTCGGCGTATACTGCAGTTGCTTGATTCAAGTCCACCTCCAAAGCTGCCTTACTTCCTGAATAACACTTCTTTCCTTAGGAGCAAATGCTTAAAATGGCTGAAGTCATTGCATTTATTAGCGATCCATGTATCTGGAAGATGAGGGTTTCTTTTCCTCTATTGAAAATATTTTTTTTTAAAAAGACCTTTTGCTGCTACTGTTTTTGCTATTAACATTCACTCTCAGCTGTTGTATCACAGTGCAGAAGCATGACACATTATCTACAGTACAACATTTTATCCCCTTCTTGGGTGCTTTTTAAACTGAAAATTACTGGGTAAGAGAGTTTAATACAGTCTTAATTTTGCAATGGTCAGAAAACTAACAGAGCTTGTATTTTCAGACAGCTGATTCTGGAGTTTACAAATTGCTCTTATGTGGTTCAAGTGTTCACCACCAGTATACAGGAACAAGGTGAAGATTCAGGTTCCAAACTATTGATTCTGGGTTAGAACTTTTGGACCCCATCTTCCTTTTCAAATGGGAAAGCCAACATGAATCTTCTGTCTTGAAGCAATTTTTAGGATGGTCCATTCGTATTTGTTAAATTTGAGCCATGCTGATTGTCTGGTTAAAAGAAGAAAAGAAATGCAAGGAAGAACCTGACTGAAAATGGACTTTGGTATATGCCGGAAAGAAAAGTAAAAGCTTCAAGTTACATTATTGTATGAGCAGCCTGCACATGCTTATCTGCCTGCGGGAGACATAACCAGGAGGGTGTGGTCTTTTAAACCTTAAATTGCTCAGGTTTATGCAATTCAGCTTTTCTGTACCTTCTGTCATGCCATAGGCTTCGCCATCTGACACGGGCACCAGCCGCCGTCTGCCTGCAGCTGAGGGCTGAGTGCAGGCCCGGCCCGGCCGCGCCAGCGCGAGCCTGGTGATTTTACACCTGCACAACTGCCTGCAGCTGATGAGAGACACGGCAAAGCCACACACGTGAGTTGAAAGACTTGTATCTTTCTTTGTGCTGTTCCTCCTTTTCCCCTTGAGCTTGGAGTGAGTTGTTCCAGAGAAGCAAAGGTGGAAAAAATGCTCTGGTAAACAAGCCAGCCCTGTTTAGTGGCAGGGGAGTGGGCCAGGCCTGCACACTCTAGAGTGCCATGCAGCCAGGCAGTAATAAATGTCTACTGTGTCTGTCATTAGTGATTCAGCTTCCCCATAACCTAATGTAGAGCTTGTTTTCATAATCTAACAGAAATGACTACATAGCATACCTGTAGGTTGCTGCACTTCTTGGTAGGCAGTGTTAAAATACTACTTACATACATACATGCTGGTATGCAAAAACACTGCTTAGTTCATAACCTTTTTGTTAGCTAGATGTGCTTGGGTTTCTGTCTTCCCCATTGCTAAGAAGGTCTATTTCTTCAGTAAAGTGTGTTGAAATCCAAACAATTATTTGTGGAGAGGTGCCATTTGTACTGCAGCTGTTTTAGCCCATCGCTTTATTAATCCTCTGGAAACCCATTTCTTCCCCTCCCCCAGGTTAAAACCCACAAAGTCTCGCTGCAGCTGTAGGAGGTAAATTGAGGCTATGTTCACCGCTGCTGTATCTTCCTGCTTGATTTTATGCATATAACTGCAGCTGAGGTGAGGAAAGAAAGAGAACTTGATTTAGTTTTTATCTTTAGCTTATGTTCTTCACACTTAAGCTTACACTCAGTTCTTTACTCAAAACATCTTGTAATTCAGTACAGGTATATGCAGCAGTTGCAAACCTGTGAATATATGCGAATAGGCATAACTTCTTATAAGTTTTATTTCTGTGCATAAGACTGATTGTTCATGTGAGAACATGTATATTCACAGTGCCAACACAGAACCCGGAACAGCAATGAGGATACGTGGACATCCTCACTCACCAAAATGTGTACTTAAAGAACTCAGTAGACAAGAGGTCCAAGTACATAAATCAGAAGGACCTGTTCACATGTTTAAACTTCTTAATGTTTTGTGTTGTTTTTAATGACCAGGGATGGACTGCTTGTGTCAAGCTCTCAGCCACTTTTACATCTGCCAAAGAAAAACACAAAACCCAGAAAAGGTGCATATTAGACTTGTATGTCATGCTTTTCTATGATGCCTAATAATTAGGAAAGGGTTCCTTCAACAGCAGGGAAAGCAAGATAACCTTAGGTGACTGTACTGGGCACTATTCAAGGCACTTGTTTTCCCACAGTGTTTTGTAGAAATGGAGCTCCCACTACACAAAATGCTTTTCATTTGCTCATTCAGGTTCATGCAGAACAACATCAAGGCAGTTCCATCACTTCATTGAAACAGCAGCGTCTCTTGTCTGCTGTTGTGGAAAAGCACAAATGCTGATCTGCAAATAAAAGCCAGAAATCACTGTCAGGAATTTGGAAAGCTGCTGGTGTGTGAGGAGTTGTATCCTCAATACTCCCATCTACTTTCCTAAGACTGAAAATTCCTCTTAAGGAAGTGATCTGTTACTAATTTGCTATTTTATTCTTCCACTCCAAACCTGAGAGCCTACGTGTATTTTCCAAAGATATAAATTGAATCAATCTGGGAAAGCTTGTATCATTGTTGTCTTATCCTTGCCCCCTGAAAATACTCTCCCACTGCTAATTTCTGTTACTTGTTTGTGGTCCTGTAGAAGTGTCCTCCCCTTTGCTCACATGGGTTCTGCTTTTGTAAGGGTATTCCAAGCCCATGTGTTTGAACATGAACTGCATCAGGACTTCATTGTAGCATAGAGTTGGAAAGAGGAATGTTCCTGGCTCTGAGTTGTGATCATCTACTAGAAAAGAAAATTGAATTGTCTTTTGGAAGAAGTTTGAAGGTGCTGGCATCTTCCCTAGCATAGCTTTTCTTTAGTAAAATGGAAATAAATTTTGCACACAGGATGAGATGATAGATTAGCTCCATTTCACTGCAAACCAGGAAATCAAGCAGCATTGTTTCCAGAAGGAAAGTAAATTAATACAGGCTTTCAAATATAGAGAGTCTCCTCAAGGCTGGCTGCTGGAGGGAAGCAGTCTGGTATTTCTGGAGATGCCAGCCCTGTCTGCAGGGCTGGGTGCTGCCACCTGGCTCCTCTCACTGTCGGGGCAGATGGAGGCCTGTGGCTGATTTGGAGGGACTCTGTGGCCAGAGCCTTTTGAGGAGACCCCTCTCTTGTTAAATGGCTGGACACCGGTGTCCTGCAATGCTGCCCGACTGAGCACTTGTTTGCAGTGCATGTCCAGTTCTTTCACAGAAATTAGAAGCTGGAATGGACAAATATGCAGTTGATCTTTCCAAGGCTTTCCCTAAAGGCTCAACCTGAATCTGCAACAGTAATCATTACCTGAATCACGGGATTCAAAAGGATTCAGCACAGAAGACAAACTTTCACCTTCAATACGTGTTCAGCAAATGGTTAGGTGGCAGTTCCTGTTGTGTACAACTGCTCCCCACTGTGTACTGTTCTCATCCCTCTGAGTAAAAATCAATTGCTCCTTACGAGGAGCTAAACACTCAAACTTCCTACCTGTCTAGCTGCTCATGGTAACCCTCTCATTGGTCCTCCAGTTTCACCTTAATACACCCACAACATTCTTACTGAAACAAAGAGTCTTAATAAAATAAATGGGTTTTTTCTGCCAGTAATTTCTTATTAAGGAATGCTTCCTATTTCTCTGTCTGGATTGGTATATCTTTCAGAAAATGGATTGTTTGAAAGCAGATAAATTTTGATTGATTTTGGATATAATTCCTGTCTACTTTTTGCTTGTCTTTTTCCTAGCCTTTTTCTTTTCATGCTTACAGCTACATGGCATAGATTGTGTTGAAATGCTGATGTTAAAAAAGCATAGGTGATGCTATTATCTGATTTTATTTTCTACTAAAAAGCTGATTTTGTACTATGTATTTAACAGTATCAGTTCTCACAGGATTTTACAAGTAGAACCTAGTGCTGGAAAGTATAGCTTTGGGTTGTCATAGTTTCAGTCTGAGAACTCATCTAATCACAGTACTGCTATTTAAAAGGATATCTCAGTTTAGATCCAGTCAAAAAGGGTCTGAGGCACTGAAATAAATATGAGTTGTAGGAGGAATTTCAAAGAATTAAAAAATCCCCTTGCCTGCCTGCTCACTGCAGATGACATCTGATTGTGAGAAAGGATGCAGGAAGCACGACAGTTGGAGCATGTAATTCCTAATTGGTTTCTCATCATGGGACTAAACAGTGCACAATTGGTCTTCACACCCACAGAACCGGTTCTGGAAGCAGATATTAATTCAGCCACAGACTTAACTATCTTTCCCAGGCTGGTGTCACTCGTGTGTCCTGGCTGACAAAACCTTAGTAAGCCTCTTGTTGTTAAGGGGAATATTACAAGGCCATCAGCAACACATGCATGTTAATTAGCAATGGGCTTTGGGGGAGTTCCCATGAAGCCCCAATTAAAGCAGTGATGAATCAAGTCCAGTGAGTAGTACCATACTCAGAGATGTTGTTTCCCAGCACGGAGCAGATGAAGGCAGAACCAGGCTCTACAGGATGTGTTTTGGTGGCTGAGGGCTTGGTGACTATAATAAACAAAATTTACTTGCTGAGACTTTTGTTGGGCAGGGAGCTTAGTCATTATCCTGCTACAAAGAAAAAGGTGCCCTGGAACAGAAACTATTGAACAGTCTCATCTAGAGAGACCTGCTTCCACTCCTGCTTGAATACTTTAGGTTTAACCGGTCCTTTCCATTTTAAACAGAGTTATAAGCTCTACTGCGCACCTCCCAAATGAGCAAAAGGGACTATGAGCAGATATAAATGAGCACTGTCAGCACTACTTCATAAGAGAGGTCTGTTCAAGATCCAAAATGTAACTAGTGTTAGCCCCAGAAAACTGATAGTCAGACCACAGTAACTGGGCTGCTGGGTTCAGCCTCTTCTGTGTCCAGTATGTCTCCCTCTTTCCAAGGGTACATTTTTCTTAAATGTGAAATTCAGTACTCAGCATTGCAAGAAATTTGTAAGGTCATAAAAATTTCTTCCCCTTGCCCACTGAAATTTCTATTTAGGGCTGCAAATTGTGTGTTTGCCCATTTTTTTGGAGGCTGCCCCTAGGCTGTACCACTCCCCTAAGCTGTTGAAATTTACCTGCTGACTACCTTACCAGGGCTTGTGCCCTCCTTTTTCCAGGGTCCTGTATGGGACTGGGCCCAAGCAGCTGTGACCCTGGGACTGAGTGGCAAGATATGCTTTCAGATCGTGCTATTTTAAACAGCAGAGTGTCACTGTACTGGGCAGTTCTTCAATAGGGACTGTTTTATCTGCTTAGGATTTGTTTTGTGGCCCCAAGTAGCAGGAGGAGGAAAGAGTAAGATACAAGTATAATTGAAATTATAGACATTTATAGACCTATAATTTTAATTTTATATAGTATATAATATTTAATAATAATTTTCATTATTTTATTGTGTATAATATAATAGTTACATCTAAATCATAGTACGGCAGTTAGGTACAACAAAAATAGATTTGAGATATAGATGATTAAATCCTTGCTCCACTGGATTTACTTAACTTTTCCTTTGAATGCAATGGGCTACAGGTTTTAACCCAAGCATTTGCTTCTATTGTTTAGACAAATTAGTCTTGGGAACCAACTGCTGCAAGTTGCTGCTGTCCTCCCTGCAGGTGCATGTCCATAAAGCACAGGATGCAATTCTAGAAGTTGGGAGTTTGTGAAGGCTTTCCCTCAGATCAGGTCTAAGAGCATCTCTGTGGTCACCTTGCTGTACAAGGATTCCTGTGACAGAATCTGGGCACTGGCCCCACTGGCATGGGAGCAGCCAACTGCCCCTTCCCCTGCTCACCTAACCAAGCAGGTGCTTCTAACCATGTGGGTTGCTTCTAAAAAAAGGTCCCCACAGGGTGTTGTGAGAACTCATTAAGTAGTTTGCCAAGTATTAAGAAACTCCTGGACCAGAGAAGCAGTTGTAAAGGCAGAGTGTAATTAAAGCACAGTTTCCTTTATTATGTGTTATTAGTAGGGTTATCCACCACATGTTCTGTGCTTTGTAGTTATTAAATATTATCTCATGCACATGTGAGAAGATGCTGTGTGGTCTGAGGGTGGCAGGTACCATGCCGTGGGAGCCATGTTGAGGTGTAAGGTTTCAGTGTCCTGAGGGGAAGAAGTCCTCCACTTCTCTTTTGCTCCCTCTTCATCAGCTCTTCCATCCCCTGGCACTGGGAGGGCAGAGAAGTAGCATCACCCACCTTCCCTGCTGACCCACTTGAGGCCCTGGGAGAGGATTGCGAAAACAGATTAAGATTTACTGTGGAGCTGTATTAAGTTAAGATTTTCACAATCCCATGCAATTTACTCTGCCTATTGTATTGTTATTTTAAAGTTAAGTAGGGCAGCCCGCACAGAGAACACGTGGTCTGCAGTCCCCATCGCAGAGACACAGCAGACACACCTACAGCAAGGACCAGGGATGCCCTCCCTCATGCAGTTTGCATGTTGTACCTGTTCCTGGCTTACCAGCATCTTAGAAGGCAGCTGGGGCACGTGGTTGTCCAGCCACAAAAATACAGTTCTGTCATCTGCTCAAATGGCTGAAAGCAAGCTTGGTATTTGTGGTATTTGTGAGGCTGCCAGTCTTGGCAAAGTCAGACGGAGCAATCAGCCAAATCGGAGTGGTAGCGCACCTTTTGTTACATAACTAGCCATGTAATTTTATAATTTAGTATGTGAAATGCCGATGGCATTTATTATGTCAATTAGGATGAGCATATGTTTAGGAAGCCCTTGAGGAGTCAATCATAATTGCTCACATAGCCTTGCTTCGACCACATGATTGACTTCCTTTGAGCAGGTAGACTGTGTGCCTTTGGGAAGCAGTTACCCACAGCCTGCCCATTTTGCTACAACTCATCTTTGCACTTGGAGTCTGAGCTTTTAGTTCTGGCATAAGCTGTTGGTCCAAGTCTGGGCTTACTGAGCTTTGAAAAAAGCAAGAAACAGAAGTTACTGCCTTAACCATCGGTATTTGACAACTAGAGGCATGACAGCAACAAGTCTTCTTGGAAGTACTACTTTCGACTAAGGTGAGTCCATTCCTAGGACATTTTCCTTATACTAAGGAATACTTAACCTGACGGATATGTACTGTCTTACTCAGATCTTCGCTCAGATCTTGTCCAGCTGTTTCTAACATTGTCAGTACTTCTGGGCTGGGTTTTTTTCATTTTAACATGCTGAGTAAAGTTTTGTATCCATGAAATCATCAGAAAGAGCAATCCAGGTTTGTGTGGGTGTGTGAGAGACAGACAAAAAGCAGAATATATTTCCATACATTCCTAACAGGCATTTCAGCTACATAATTCCACAACAAAAAACTTTTTCCACAATTGGTTTATTCTATAAATTCCAGCATGAGCCACAGAGAAAGTTTTTTTTTTCAAACAGTTTGGTTCTGGTTTTAGAAGTTGCTTTTTGTGCAGGCAGGGTATTACATTGCTGTTGGGTCTCACAGCTTGAGCTACAACTTAAAAAGTTGGGATTATTCACCTACTGTACTGTACTACTGGATTTTTCTATCTAGTTGGAAATGCCCTTCATCACTAAGGGCTCTGCGAAGTACTTTGATTGTTTTAAGCTTTGAGAAGGACTTTTTGGACTAATAATAACTTTGAAAAACCAGCTGTCTTAAAACTGGAGCCAGGCAGAGGAGACGTTTTGGAGCTCCTGTTTGTTGTCTCAGAGACGTTCTGTGATGATGTGCTGAGCTTTTAAATACAATTATTTTCCTCTAAGAGCCAATTCTAACAGTCTTTCCTACCATCTTAAAAGCCAAACTGAATTCTTACCTGCTAAATTGGTATACCAATAAAGTTTGGTATTGCTAAATCTGGGATCTGCAACTCTCCTCCAGCTACTGGCTTTTTACCTAGAGGTATGCATCTTGCCTCTGCCCAAAACAAATTTCCATCTAATTACACATCAGGCAGGAAGAAAATGTGATTCTTCTTTAGCCAGAATAGATTTAAAAATAAGTGGAAAGGCAGGGGAAAAAAAGAGAGAGTAGGATGTTCATTGGACGAATTCTGGTCAGAAGGCATGATGATAAGATTTTGGGCACCTTAGTGTTTTATAAACTTCCTTCAAACAAAGTTTCAAGTTTAGGCAAACTGACTCACCCCTTTGGCCTGTAGTGCAGCTATGCCAAGATTGGTGCAAATTATTACATGATATTTTATAGCCAGGTCTTTGAAATGTGAATCACTGTCTTTTAAAATCTAAAATACTGTATAGTACATATTATTGACATGTGGATCACTCTATAATGTCTTCCACAACTGTTGTATAGTACCATCTTGAACAGTAAAGTCAGTGTAATCTATAAAAAAGCTTCAGCTGGGGAGATGCAGTTGGTACCAACTATGGCAATGGGAAACCTGGGAGGCTGTTACCAGGGAAGAGAGTATGACGAAAGGTAGAAAGTCAAAACAGTTAATGGCAAATTGTTTTCTGAAAGCATTCAACCATCATTATAAAACCCTGAATATTAAATAAGTGATGTGATCTTGCAACCCAGATTCTGTCAGGAGCAGTAAGGTCACAGCTAACCCTGCATAACTGGAGGGCTGTGTGCTTTTGCTTGAGAGGGTGAAGGAGGACCTCTGCTCCCTCCTAGCCATGAGCCACTCTTCTCCCCAGTGTGGGTGAGCCACTAGATGGGGACAATGCCCACGCCTAACCTGCCCACATCTAGCCAGTGGCAGGTGGGCTGAGACTTCATTAAAGAGCTAATTCTGTAACTGTGAAAGCTGTCGAGCCTCCTAGCAATTTGATGTGGATATTTTTTAAGATGAAGAGGCAAGATGGCAGTCTCCAGGCCCTCAGAAAAGAAGCTGATTATCAAGAAAGGTAAGTATCGGCTACAGCGTGCTCACAGCTAGTGTTGGTGAAAGGAAGGCCAGGTAAAATCATCTCTGGAAGAATAAGGAGCTCCTACCCTTACCTGGCTGCTGTGAATGCTGCTGTGGCAGAGCGGTTTCCTTACATGCCTGCAGACCAGCCCCTTTGGCCATATGGTGCCTTACTGACCCACATAAATGGATGGCTGTGAGTCACTCAAAGATGCACATTTGTAGGAGATAACAACCCATGCTGGGACTGGGAGAACGATGCAGAATGACTTTGCTATCATAATTTAGCTAAGAAGAGCGCAACAGCTCTGTCAGTAGAACCTCCATCTCCTACGGGTTGTATTGCAGAGAGACAGGGTGTGAAAAGGCATCTGTTTTAATCAGCAGAAACAGGATTTGTTATACACATGCTCAGGAGCATTAATAAAAGGTGTCCCTTAAACACAGAGAGAAAACCAAGCTAAACCAAACCCCAAACCAACTAATATTTGTCAGTCTTACTGTACTATTTAGAATCTCTTTTCTTTATACATGCTGGCCATTGACTGAAGATTTCATTACCACCAAGCCATACTACTTCAGAACAAACTACTGGAGCTAAATTCCTTTTACTGTTCTGCAGCTCATCTGTTTTCCAGTAATGCCTGCTCACTGGCTTATCTTTCTCCATTTGTGATTTAAGCTGGTAGCTGCTCCTCCAGGCTCCATGTCACTGTTTCTCTGGCCTTTAGGCATATGTTTTATTCTTTCTGTGATAGCCACTTCCTCAATATATTTTGTCACTTAATTATTTTTCTTTTAGCTTTTGTTACTGATTTTCTGCTACCTGAAGTTTCTCCCATTTTGGGCCATGCTACTTCCAAGTGCAGCCTCGTGAATTGCTGGGTTAATATTTGACAGTAGCTGGGCAGAGGCAGTGGGGTTCTGCCACTCTGCTTGGTGAGTCCTCTTCTTGCTACACTGCTGCCAGTGTAACTGTGGTGGTAAGTCAGTATTTAAGCTTAAGACTGGTTAAATGCTTCACTGGGATGGGACAGCTATGGGCTTGTTATTGCAAGGAGATGAATGGCGTTCTCTCTATCTACTCTTCGTGTTTACTGTCCAGGCTTTTTGTGTGGGTTTGTTCTGTTGTTCTCCTAAGTGCTTCTGGTGGCTGCAAATTCCTAAGCAGTGAAGAACAGTAAGATGCAAACTCCTTCAAATCAGTGCAGCCTGTTGGGTAACTTTTTAAAAAATGTGTTATCATGATAGTGGTTTTCACTGTGGTCACAGCCCTGGGGTTATTTTATGCCCTGATGTGACCATTGTCGTTACAGCTTATGACTGAAAACTTGGCAATATAGATATCCAGATAACAATGTTCTTCCTTCATCATTTGCACTGTATTCTTGTGCTTCAGGTCTCTGCCTTGGACTGAAGCTTGGTTCACCACAGTGTCACAATACTGTGACATTCTTACAAATCAGTACTTGATCTTTATCCAAGCCAATCTGTGCTAGGTGCTGTAAAACTGTGCTAAATCTGGGACCTGAGTTGTTGAAAACTTCCTGCACGGCAGAGAAGCGGCAAATGCTGGTGATGTCTGCTTTGGCATGGCACCACCACCTCCTCTAAAAGCTTCTCCTGCCAATCATCCTTGCAAGAACCACCCTCTGTCAATATGGCTCTGACTACAAGAAGCATGAGACTGCCAAAGTGACATCCATGTCCTGCTGAGGCTGCCAGTGGTGGCTGACACCAACTCAAATGAACATAGGATTCCTTCCCTCTGTTTTCCCATCTCTTCCTCCCTCAAGGACAGGGCTTGAAGAATAGAGGTTCAGCCAGGAAATTATTACCTTTCCTATTTCACTGTGGTTTACCATCTATCTATGCAGGTTTTCTTGCTCAAAGTGTATTTTTGTTTTTTGTGCATAGATAATGGAAGGAGTAGAAATATGCACTAGTAATCAATAGGTCAAATTTAAATCCCTTCTCCCCTCTCCTCTGCAATGTTCAAGAGGAATTAAGACTTTAAGCTTCCTAAAAGGACATGATACTAGTTACGTAGCTGTTATATGACAGCACATAAATGTTATAAATACAAATGACTGCAAACATTGCAAAGACTCTTGCCTCTGACTGAATCTGTGTAACAGTTCTATCACACGCCCTCCATGCTAACTCATTTGGTGGTATAATCACTTCCCATAGATGTCAATCATTCCATTGCTTGATATGTCCAGCAGTTTATGAAGGTTCATGGGTGAATGTGGACCAGGTTAGCCAGAAAGGGCTGAGATTTTTTTTTTCCAGAATTTATATTATTATGTAGGCAAAATTTTCTAGATAATAGACATCATAGGACTTGAATTTCAAGTTCTAAAAATTCAGTGCCTGTTACTAATGAATGTGGATAGTTTTGTTTCCCTGTGCTGTAGCAAGTATTTGTAATTTATGTAAACATTGTAAAATTCGGGTACAGCTCCCCACACCTGCCCTTTTCCACTAGCATTGCATTATTAGAATGTCAGATTGATAAAGAGTATCTGTAACATGGCCAGGACAGTCAGACTTTGTCTCCTCTGGGGCTTCTCTCATCATTTTTGCTGCAGCAGAACATGGCCTTAGGGCAGTCATGCCTCTCTTTCTCTGTTGTCATTGTGAAAATAATTGCAGTAGCTTTGGAGCTGTGGTACTGTTTCCAGCTGTACCTAATTTGTATCAGGGGTCTTGCTGTGTTGTACATGTGGAAGTGGAGGAGAGGTACTTTCAGGGCTAGGGCATGAGGCTGGGAAGGGGTGGCTCAGATGCCCATGTTCCTGTTCCTGGGGGCTGCTCTTTCCTCAGAGCAGGGCTTTGGCTTTAGTTTTCAGGTTGGCTGATGGCAGCTGTGTGTTGGGTCTCCTGCCAGCAAGAAGCACGAATTCCGTCCTTGAGAACATCCATGAGGCAACAAAATGCTGAAGTTGGCTGTATTCTGGTGTGTGGTGCATGGGGCAAGCACCCACATGGATGTACCTGTGTGTGGTGGTACGAGAGGACATGGCGGGGGAGTGGAGAAACAGCACGATGTTGCCCACACCCCTCATTGCCCCAGGTGCAAGGCATTCTGAAAATGTAAGAGAAAACAAAGTTTACAGCAGAGTGCTATTTTTGTCATGCTTTTGTGGTTTTTAATTTTACATCTATTTGAAGAATCATGCAAGTTCCCAGGCCATGTATTGCCATTCTTGCAAGCAGTCCTGTTGGCTTGAGATGGGCTCCCGCTATGAGTGAGGGATGTGAAGAGCAGCTGGACACCCGCTCACATTCATCCAGAAGTTATCCAAGAGTTTCTATAGGAGCCACTCACAGTGCTCAAATAGTCTCTACCACAGTCCCTGATAATTTTTTATCTCATTTTATTTTGCTATGTGTCACTTTAGTAGAATTAAATAATAATTCCTCATAAGATAACAGGTGGAACTGCTACCTGCACTATGGAGAGACATTTGTTTCTTCACAAATTGCTTTTCATAAAGCTCTGGTGAATATTTCTACATAAGGAAACATTTGACCCAGTTTGGCATATTTTAAGTATTTGCAAGGGTTCTAACAGGCAATGACTTTAATTCCAGGGAAGCTACTGCTAATCAGGAGACAGAGCTTATGCAGAACTCTCTCTTGCAAGCAAAAACAGTCACTTAACATAATTGCTTCATAAGAATAGGATCTAGCAAAACATTGAAGAGAATGTTTGACATTTAAACATCTGGTTAGTGTTAGTGGGGCTATTATTTTACCTTCGTGTCAGAAGAACCTGCCATGTTAAAGTTTAATTTCTCAGGTTTAGAGCCCATGAGCTTTGCATAAAAATAAGAGTTTATTTATATGAAAATATGCTCTGTCATAGTCAGATTTTTCTTATTATTCTTTCCCTCATTTGCCCTCAGACATGGGTGTCTGAGGCTGACACATTGTCTCAGCAAATTAAGTCAAACTGAAAGCAAGGGTACAGTGTTAAGGCAGAGCAGCAAATCAGATTTGCATTTTCAAGCAAGAGCAGTAATTAGGCCATTGCATACTTTATATCTTCATGTTTATTTTCAGAGTGGTATAGCAAAATAAGCATAGAAGTGATGAGACATAAGTGCTCCAACAAGCAGTTGGGGTTCATCAAGTAAAAACTACAAATTGCTCTTCGGTTTTGCTGCCACCCACAAAGTTTACATCTTTAAAATACCAGCAGGCAGGAGTGGCCAGAGCTAATTGCGTTTTTATTTAGGGACATACTGGGTTTCTGTATGACAAATTATGAAGGGAATATGCCTTCTTTTGAGCAATACACTACCTAACACCGTGCTGTGGACTTCAGTATGTGAGGTGTTTGGTTCTTTGCAGAGCAAATTAAGTTTTGAACTGATTATGCTGGTGCAGATGGTTATAACTGTTTGACTGCAGGCAGGCAAACTCTGAATGCAGGGGTCCAGGTCCATTGCTGCTGTAGTATGAGAATGGTCTTCAGGGCCCCAAGCTTTAAATTCTCATGACCCAAATTACCCTCCCTCTGGCTACAATACAGTGTTTGTATGCTTGTACATATTAGGTGAAGCTGCTGCTCTCCCTTGCTGTGCTGAACAGGCAGCTTGGCCAGCAACCTTTGTTCTTACCTGTATTTCTGCACACAGACTTGCAGTGTTTGCCTACACACAATGCTACTTTTCTGGCGGAAGTAATGTGGCCACGAAATCATCTGACTGGAACTGCAATTATATGCTAATTTAAGGTTTTCAACCATTAAATGCCTGTAGTATTTCTCCCTATCTTGATATCTTTCTTTACAATAAGAGTATCTGTGTAAATTAAGCTAGATTTATGAGAATATATGTCCCTGGAGTTAATTCTCTCTTTTTTTCCTGCCCCCTTCTTTGCTTTACTGTCCCATCCCAAAGACACAATCCTTTCCTAATAACTGATATAGTACTTCATATCCAGATACACACAGCAAGTGTGGTAAGAAAACACAACCCAGAACATAATCCTTCGGCTTTCCTCCCCACAGATCTGACGGCACACAAGCCTTGAAGGATAGAAAACGGGTTGGGTATTCCCACCTGCCCCCTTTTGAATTGCATCAATTCTGATTATGAGCCAGAAAGAAGAAGAGATGGAGGATAGCTCCCCGCCACTCTGTGTCACCTGCGGCCAAGCGCATTTACCGGAAGAAAACCACTTGTACAGCTACACCGAAGAAGTAGATGATGATCTGATATGCCACATTTGCCTGCAACCTTTGCTTCAGCCATTAGACACGCTCTGTGGTCACACCTTCTGCACAGCCTGCCTTACAAACTTCCTTGTGGAAAAAGACTTCTGCCCCATGGACCGCAAGCTTGTGATTCTCCAGACGTGCAGGAAGTCCAGCATACTAGTGAATAACCTCCTGGATAAGCTAATGGTTAGCTGCCCTTTCACAGAACACTGCTCAGAGGTCATGCAACGTGGTCACCTTGAACAGCATTTCCAAACCCAGTAAGTTGTTGTTGATGGAACTTTTTTCCCTCTTTTTTTTTTTTTTGAGTAGAGGAAAAAATATCTTCAATTAATACTGATCAAAATAGACAGTTAACGTAAAGAAAGAGTTGTTGATTTCACTGCCAATGAACACAATATCATTACTTTAGAGCTGAATTTAGTCCATTTATAGTCCAAGATATAGTCTGTATCTTACTCTTTTTTTAGAATCAAATGCATCAATGCATGTAAGGTACTTCATGCTATTGTTAGCAGTTCTAGGTGAATACCTTGTGGTTAGCTGCACAATGACAGTGTGTATGTCGTCCAAAGAGATCTGCATGTTTTGGGAAGCTGAGCTATTATAAATATTTTAATAGCACATTAAGGGTTTTATAATTGCCATTTCTTCAAACCTTTTTGGAATCACAAATGACCTACATGAGAAGTAGAGCAGAAAATACTCTGGTTTGGTATTGGTCTTTGAACTTGAGTGCTCCTTTCTTCCCGGTGAGCACTTACCCAGGGCACCATGGGGCTCACAGAGAGACAGTCTGGAAGTCTGGCTGCACTCCCCCTCCAGCCTTATCCCTCCTGGTAGCCCGGACACCCTCCATCCTGTCTCTGGGAGAGACCTCTCCAGAGAGCGGTTTGGTTCCTCTGCAATGAGAGAACTGAGTGATTCTCTGTTTTGCAGAGTAAAAGCATGTGCTGCTGCTTTTGTCTTGCATGTTCTGCCTTTTGTAAGGAAGGCAGAAGGGTCAAGAGGTACTTTTAGGGCTGTGATTTCTGACAGCAGCCTAACACTTTGGCATAGTCTGCGTACCATCACCTCAGGTCTGAGAAGAGATGGGGTCTAAGATGTGCCCTTTTCTGTGAGCTGTATGTGTAATCCAGTGAAATTACTTCCCCTGAAGTTTGGAGGTGTAAATCGTGTTGCTAGGTGTGTACTTCTGCATGTGCAGCGTGAAGGAAGCCTTGAGCAGCCAGCGTAGGGCTCCAGACTGCTGCTGGGGGCACATTCCTGCACAGACATGGCAGTACTGAGGACCAGAGCATTGCTGGTGAGCAGGCTGGTGAGCCAGAGGGTGGAGGTATGTTCACATACTGCACACTTCACAGTCTGCCAGCCCACAACCAGAAATGGCTCTGCAGCCTGCCGCTCAAACGTGTCCTCATTTGCACTGGAGACCTCATTTCCTGAAGCACCTGGATTCGCACTGGAAATTTACTCACTTGAAGATATTCACTAAGTTATGGTGTCCTAACCAACCAAAAATGTGATGATTTTGCATTACTAAAACAAAAAAATCCCCACAAACTTTAGCAATGGGTTTATTGATCCCTTGTGAAGGTCATGAGACCACTTTTCACATGCTAGAGGTTTGGTATTTGTGTACTTGGGCACCCTTATCCCCAGATTTCTGGACCTGGCTTTCCCTGTGAGGGTGCTTCTGGCTCATGGTGCAAGAGGCAGTGGCAGCAGGCCCCAGCCCAGGCCAGCAGTGCTCTGGGAGTTCCAGTGTGTGCGGCTAAGGGGACAAAATAACAAAGTTACTCATGATTTTCTGTCTTAGGTCAGTACTTCTCTAACAGGCCTCAAATGTTAATTTCAACAGAAATGCAAGGGGACTGTCAGTCCCCTGTGAGCTGCTGTCACTGAAATTATGTTTCTCTACACATTCCAGCCTCAAAATCTTGAACCCCTAGTGCAAATGCCCTTTCCCTTTGCTACAAATATAGCTGAATTTAATGTGATTTAGACCTTCCTGTTTATCTTCATTTTTTTGACATGATGATGCTGTGACCGTAAAATTAGCAGGATACCCATTCCCAATTTACTCCAACCCCCAATAAATTAGCAAATTGGAATATTTTTTCTTGCATGGAAGCCACACAGCTAGCACAACTTCTGATTTCTAGTGTTGATTCTCCTGCATGGATATGTGCAAGTCACTCCAGTGTCTTAGTTTCTTTTCCTGAAAGTGGTAGTAAAGGTACCCTTCACTACATATCTTACAGAATTGCAGTGCTAGAAACAATGATTTGGTCCTGTAAAGGCCTGGCAGGTTTTATTCTAGCATTTACTGTTGAATGTGAATGGCTTGGCCTGGGTCTTTCCCTCAGGATCTTCAAGATCCTGTGCTTCTGGCTTGCTTGGCCTAAGCCCAAGCAGAGATAGAAAGAATTGTCTTGGTAACGTATTCCCACCATCTCTTGCTGTTCCCTCTTCCCTGTGTCAGGTTCCCTGCTTTGCAAATCCCAGGAGCAGAACACTGGAGAGATGGAGTAGGGTCTTCCTACCTTAAAGCCTCTAATGTAGTGAAATACAAAGCATTGCTACATAGGTTAGACATTTTGCTTCTTTGCTACTCATGACATGGATTTTCCTTCTTCAGAATGGTTGGGAGTTCTGAGTTACCTTAAGGCCAAAGGGCAGAGACAGGAGAATAGGAAACCACAGGGAACTTCTGCTGTTGGGGATTTCAGCTTTAGGGATAGGTACTGCAACCCCACTAGCATTCCCACTTGAGGGAAGAAATAGGAGGGAAAATTCTGAGTGATCCCTAAAGGTGGACTTCTGCATCCTTGTGCGTGCAGACACTGCACAGTACCTTTATTTTTTTTAAGCACAGCCTTAATTAATTATCACCTAAGGTACCTTATGCCTCTGCCTAATTTAATTGTTGGAAATGCAGAAACCTCTCTTGTCACCCCATCTCCAGTTAATGGCAAAGAGAAGGATGTTGCGCTCTATCATGCCCGGGGACAGACTAAAACAACTGAGCTGATGCTGTTTTCTTTAACACTGGTGAATCAATAGAGGGAAGGGGAAATGTGTGATTTTACTAATTAAAAAAATACAATAATAATCATAAATATTTGGAGTCTGCAGTGACTGCCTGATATCTCCACAGAACACTATTGTGTTCTCAGTGAATAAATTAAAGTAGACTCTGCTAGTGTCACCAGGGTGGTCAGCAGTCCTCACATTACTTGCATTATTCAGGTTCAGACCAGTCCTGGTTCTCAGATAGAAAACAAAAGTTTGCCCTGATCAGAGATGAGGTCACTGATGGGACAAGGTGAGCTTGCTGTTTTATGCTTTGTAATTGATGAGAGAAATTTACCATTTTTTTTAAACACTGGTTACCATGGAGCAATCCACTGAAAGCTTCCTTATTTAAAAGGTTTGCTCTTGCATCCTTCAAAAAAACCCTGAGAAGAGACATGTCCTTGGATTATTACATGATTTATGTTTGTACAAAAACATCTGACTGGATTTGGGGAATTCAGACTGAGATGCAAACAGCCAGCAGCTGGCTGTAATCTTTTGCAGTGTTTTACTTTAAAAAGGTGTGGTCTTCTGATATCGCCTGCTACAAAACTCCACGGGGGGCATTTTTTTCCCCCTCTTGTCAGACGGCTACACCCTTCCGTGATGCAGTTTAGCTCGTAACCCATCTGCTTGTGGGCAGTGATGTAAACATACCAGCTGCCTCTGAAGAACCACTCTGAATCCTGCAGGAGGCAGGTCTCTTCCCCGAGCATCGCTCTCCTCTGCAGCATAAGTCACTGTCTCGCCAACCACGCTGTGCTGTCCCTAAACCCTCACATCTACCCATCCGAGAGTCAGATCGAGTAATCCTCTTACAGGTCAATGATTTTTGCAGTGTAGCTTCGTTTAAGGGATTTAAGCTCGATTCATAATGTGCTACCATTGCGTTGAAATGGAAAGGCTTGCTTAGAAGGGGCTTGGCTGGCACGAAAGCTTCTCGTTGTGTGTCCCACCAGCACAGAGAGACGGTGGGAAGGAGGAAACCTAGCAGCAGTGCCAGCACTGCACTGAAAATGAAGGCTCTCCTGTTACTGGTCCTACCTTGGCTAAGTCCTGCAAACTACATAGACAATGTGGGCAACCTGCACTTCTTGTACTCCGAGCTGTGAGTACGCACAGTCGCGCTGGCATCGTGCTCTCTGTCTGTCTGTCTCACCCGAGTGGCGGGAAGGGGCTCACCATGAGCATTTTGGGGGGTCTGTCTGCCTGTGTGTCTGTGCCTGTGCATACCTGTGAAGAAAATCCTGCAACATCTTGCCAACAGCTTCACACCGTGCTGCTTCCCGTCCGGAGGGCTAATAATAGCAGTACGTCCCCATTGCTTTCTGCTTTGGAAGCAGCTGAGACGTACTGAGTGAAGCTGCTTTTTTCCTTATCAACTCGTTTTTCTGTGCCAAGGTTTTGTGTGTTTGTTGGTTTGGGGTTTGTTTCCATTTCTGAATCTGTGTTTTTCCTTTATTTCGTGTAAATAGCCTTGTGGGGAGCTGGGTATAGGGGAGGGCATCAGGATAGACACCCCTGGTAGTGCACTGTCTGTGTACATGCATAATGTTCTGTGTGTAAAGCTGCATGCCTGTAGCAAAACGCTGAGAAGCCTTTCACCAGAAATAATTCACTTGAGACAGAAGAGAATTTTCCCATATTTCTGTTTTTGCCCACAGCAGAATGTTATTTTTTCTGTAAAGCAAATGTAACTGTAGCAATCCATTCATCTATCTTCATGTTTTTAAAAAACCCACCTCAAGCAACCCCATAGCTGGTCTTTCCAACCCATAAAACAAGTATTCTATGGTTTCTTCTGTAAATGTTACTACTTTAATTTGTGCTTGAATGTTATTGTACTAGTTAGTGGAGCTTTTATGACTAGAAATAGATTTTTTTTCACTATGTTTTCATTAATTATGTGTTGTTTGTATTTTAACAAATTGTAAACTTTCAAGATCTTCATTGAGATAATGAATGAAATGTCTAATTCTCTCAATAATGAAAAATGACTGTATTATGCCTACAGTGGGAATATTTTAGTAACAGTTGTGATTAGTACCAAAGAGACTAATTTTCAAATGATTTTGTCTCTACTGTCAGACAAAAATAGCAATGTTTTGCAGAAACACAAAGTCCCCTTTCGAAATCCTTGTGTGATGTGCATGGCAACTATTAATAATTTAGTCACACTGCATACAACAGCTTAGGATTTCTGTATGCTGTAGGTGATTTTAAACGTTTAACAAATATGGTGTTGAGGGTTGCAGCTATGTCCTCATTTTAATTTACTGGCATTTTGTTTAAAAATGTTAATTAAAAAAAAAAAAACAAAACACAAACAACAAACAAACAAAAAACAGTTAAGCCAAGCAGGCTACAGGAGCAATCAAGCTCAAAACAGGGCAGATGAACACTTATAATGGAAACAATGGCATCTGGGACATCTAGTTTCCAGGAAAACAAACCAATGAGATTAATCAGAGCACAGGCACAGATGCAGCCTACTTGCTTTTCTTGGGGAATTCAGGTTCACTGGTTCTCCCAGGATAAAGGGCTATGATGTACGGTAGCTATTCATCTCTTATTTATTTAGCCTTCTAACCCACAGAGATGTTAGTTGTGCTGAATGTCGGCAGTTGTTCTAATGGAGTGGGTGTGGACTGGGGCTTGGACGTGCATCTTCAGTTGTCAGCAATGGGAGGTGCACATCCCCTCTCCAGTGCCCAGCCCTGGATGCTATCTGGCACCCGGCTGCCAGGAGCCAGTGCTCAGGGCCTCCCACACCACTCTGCCTCTGGCCAGGGCAACAGAAAGTGGGATTTAGTGTGGCTGACACAATCTAAATGGGCACCAGGCAGTTTGACCTCCTTTCAGGAATTTCTCCTTCTTCTCCACGGGTATGTGGTGCCTCTGGCTGTTGCTGGATGCTGCAGAAGGCATCGGTATACTAATCAGTGGGATGGATTCAAGGTCCTTTCTAATGACAGCAGTTGAAAGAAAAAGAGAAATACTGTTTTCAGTCCTATTTAATCAGTTTATACAAATGTTATGACCTACAGGTTGCTTCTTCAGTTGCTTGGGCACTTGGACATTTTTAATGCAGTTTTATGAGTGAAACAGATAAGCCACTGGTGTCCAGGACAGACTGACACCCAGGGGCATGGGTTAACTGCCACAGAACTTTTGTACCCCAAACAAGCAGCTTTTTTAAATCTTTCACCACAGCTGACTGAAGAGTCCCTGCTGTGTGTAGTGTGTCTGATGGCTTGCACCATGGCTCAAAACTAGACTGTAGTCAGGCAGAAAGCATTTTTTTCATTATCACACTATCTTTGGTTGCTGGCGAGTACAAATACTGGCCTCAGTCAGGACTCATTATTTTTTTGGCTGTCAGCCACCAGAGATACCAGTTGAGGAGGAAGAGTGGGATGATGGGTTTGCTAGCAACAAGGAAAGAGCTGGAGGACAGCGGAGGATGCAGTTACCATCACTGGTGCTGGCACAAGAGGCCAGATAAGGGTGCTGGGATTCACACTGCCCTCTCTCTCACACAATCCATCTCTTCCCTTCTACTCTGTTCAAAGGTTATGTTATTTGTATTGCATTGCTGAGGTTTGCTTTAGTTCCAGGGCATTTTTGCTAAATGTGGAATGGGCTGCTTGGAGAATAGGGATTACAGCAAAGCACAAAACCCATCTGGAGAGGCAGGCCCTGGAATCCAGCTAAGAAATAAAGAGATTTTAGGAGATTTGAAGAGGAGAAATGAAGTTGGGGAAAGGCTGTGCCAGATTTTTGCACTTCAACTGGGTGCTACAGAGGTAGAAAAGAGGTGTGTGGATGTGTTGTAGTGGCACTTTACGGGATAGGTTTTGGGTGCCACTATTTTTAGTTTTCTATTAGCAGTCTGATAATTACAGGTATTCCCAGGAAGCAAATACATGTCCCCTGATGTTGTCACCTGCACTAAAACCACTTCCCTGGCTATTGTCCTTCCCATAGCAAAGATCTCAACACAGATGTTGTTCCTGTCCTTGCTCTTTGCCAAATCATGAAGAGCAGCATGTGGTAAGCCAGGCTTCTCCCTCTTGAGGAGAAGCCCATGTAAACATGTGACAGAAGAACAAGAGAAACATGTGAGGTCTACCTTGAGGGATCTCTGGGAGATGGCAGGATGTAGCCACACCAGCCCAGTGTCTCTCACCATTATAAGGGTCTACATGGGTGTTGAGGAAACTCTACCCCAGGGTCTGTGCCTTCTTCTTTATATACCCGTAAAAACTTTGAAAGGCATCTGCTCTCTTTCTTTCTTATTTAACATATCTTCAGAAAGGAAATACTTGCCCCAGCACTCCTTTGGGTTGAGGTATGTTATTCCCTGCAGTTAAAAACATGGTATGTGGATGGAGAGGCAGCCTGTGGTCGCCCTTAGGAGGCTTTCCCGAGCGTGATGACCTGGTGGCACTGCTCACACCATTGCTATCCCTCTCACTTTATAGGACAAGCTATGCAGCAGGGTATTCCTCAATAGCAGGATTTCCTGCACCTTTAGCTCAAAGAGCCACTTAGAAATAAAATTGAGGGGAAGGAGGTTGCAAGATTTGGCAGTAAATAACCTCTCCTCGTCTCCCTATGGACATCAATCACGTGACAGCATGGGGTGCTTTTCCAACGTTATTCCAATTCAGCACGTGGCCGTGCTGACTGAGCGAGTGCCTGGGATGGTGCTGGGCATTGCATGTGCTCAGCACAGGTCGAGCACTGGGAAGTCCTTGGCAGCCACTCTTGCTGGCACCCTTTCCCTCAGAGGATTAAACAGCTCTTGGCCTTAGTCCCTGCTGGTAATACATCAGCTAGATCTACCCCACTAATGTGAATCAAGCCATTGTTTTTTAAGATCTTTTGTTTGTTAGGTGGAAATGCACAACCTACTCCTAAATGTGAATGAAAGTACATTTTTTTTCCTTACCCTTCTTGAGTTTTGCATTAAACAGTCAAAGGAATCTCACCAAATTAACTGGACTGAGTTTCCCAATATAACTTTTATACAATAACTACTCTCTTAAATTTCAAATCAGCCCTTTGGGCTGTAATAACCAGTAAAATTTAGTTTCTCTGTTTATTCAGTTTAAAAAGAAGAGATGCAGGTGCCAGCTGTCTTATAGTGCCATTGAGCACATCTTTTTTATGGTAAAAACAAAGAGGTGTACTCTCCCAGCCCCCTTACAACACTGAACTTAACTGTGCAGCCAACTTCTTTAATTTCTGTTCAACTCAGTGGGGAAACTTGTGTCTGGCTTCTAGTCTATCCTTGTGAAACATCCTCCCCACACAAAGGCTGGGGAGCACAGGACATGCAATACTCATGACAAAATTGATAAGCCTGGAGCACCTTTTGGGCTCATGTGTAAGTCCATGTTGGCCTCCTTACTCTGTGCAAAGCTGCGTTTGTGGAAATCTGTGTCAGAGATAAACTGTGAGCTTAATTAAAGCTGAAAGTGCTGGAAAGCAAGGCTTGAATGGAAATATTCTTGAATGAAAATATAAATGAAATGTTTAGCATATATATTAAATAGCCAGGACAAAGAGCACTGAGATAAAATTCAGAGGGTCTTTTCCAGGATGTTAGAATAGATGTCTCTTGGAAAGCAGAACTGAGGTGAATTAAAACAGAAAGGCATGAGTGTGTCAAGGGCTACTATTAGCTTCATCCCTATGCTACAGCTTCACAAAGGGGCCAAACATGGAGTTGGTTTTCCTTCAGAATTCTGAGTTCTCCCCCAAAATCTCCAGCAAAGACCTACTAGTGTCCCTTTCTCAACCTAGTCCTTCACTGCAGTTAGTCTGACCCCTCTCCACCAGCTCTCTCCGTTGCCCTTCTACTTCTGTCCTCTGCTTCCTACCTCTTCTGGTCCTTACCTTTGTTTATTCCCCTCCTCATTCATTCCTTGGTCCTGCCTCTATTGTGCTCCTTTGTATTTCCAGCCTTTAGATTTGCACAGGAAAGCTTGAAATGTTAGTACAAATAAGGCCAGAAAGCCCCCAAGTAGAATCTCATATAGGTGAACTGCAAATATGCTGTATTATTGTTAAAAGTACAGAAAGAGTTGTAATCTAAACTCTTAGTATTGAAGTGCCCAAACTGAATTTTATAAATATATTGTGTTGCATTCAAGAGTGTTTTATGTTAGCATAGGAGTGCAGCCGAATGTTGTCTTTTAATTGGCTGTAAATGTCTGGGTCTGGTTACTCTTCAACCAAAGATTAATTGCACTCCTTTAGCAGCACAGTGGGGTCTGGGTTTCTGCCCCACCTTCTGCCACTCTTTCACAGAGGTGGTACCTTTCCCCACCAGCACACCCCTCTTGGCTTCTCTGCGTAGGTTAGAGAGTGCTGAGTTTTTGTGGTATGATTAAGTGTTACTGGTTAGCCTTTTTTTCCCGGTGCTGTGATTCTAGATGCAGATAAATTTGTCTAGGACAGCTCCAGAAATCAAAAACCCCGTGAGAGCGTTAAGAATTTGTTGGTTCTTCCTGGGAATTTTGTGTGTAAGAAAAATCGGAATTTTAGTTATAGACTGAGAAAGATCCTGCTTCATTTCCTTCTATGCATGCAAGAAAGTTACCTTTACTCCATTCACAACTACCTATACATACTTGAGATCAGAATTAGACCTTTTATTCTTCTGGATTGTTTTCTCAAGGCTTCTCAGACCTTTGGAAAAGGCTGACATTGGCCAGTGTCAATCTCAACAAACACATTTTGTTGCCAAAAGTAAAACCTGAGCCATCCAAAAAACCAATAAAACCCTGCCAAGATGGAAAGGCAATGCAACAATTATGGTTGGCAGAAAGGTTCCTCTTCATGAATGACTTATGTCTCAATTATGTTTGATTTTTCTCTAAGTTGCTCAAAAGAAATGGGCCATGCCTGGCCCATGTAACAGGAGCACAGAGGGGTCAAACCTTTACCCCACTTGGAGGCTTCCTCACAACAGGCAATCCAATTTGAGATGGGGACCAAGGAGGGCAAAGCACCCAAGGTCTGGTGGGGTAGGAGGAAGGAATGAGGTGGTGGGAGTTGCAGGAGATTACTCACAAGCAGCAGACTCTCGTTTCTTGCCTGACATTAAGCCACACAGGCCGTATGCTGCAAGTTTGGCCGACCTCCGCATCTCTCTGACAATTAACCTAGTTTAACACTGGCACTGGCAGCATGACAAGGATATTTTTCCTTGAGCTATTTCTCTGACAAATCTGCCAGAACTGGGCTGTCCTGCAACGTGAGGATAAGCACTGCTCTTGCAGAGCTCTTATGCCTGTCGTAGCTTAAATCCTGCTCCGAATACTGGTACTGAGATCAGCCTCAACGCAGCTTGTTACACTGTAGGGAAGCAGACTAGTAGGTCTGAGGGGCTTCTTGGATATCTTTAACACTCTTGACCTTTTGGGGGAATGTGCCTTCAAGGTCCCCTGTCCACAGAGTAGCCAACTGCATTTCATGACCTTCTCCATGATGAGAGCTGTTGTTCAGGAACTAGAGCTGATTTTCGGCATCTCGGCATGTCTGAACTGCCTCCCTGAGCCATGCAGTAACTGGGTGCACAAGGATGCCAACAAGCACAGGACACAAACGCAGAGGCTTTGAAGTAACATCACTGGCAAAGTTGGACTAATAACAGCCTGTGTAGCAGCATGCAGGTGACTGCTTGGGGCTTCCCATTTCAAAAGGAGGGCCCAGGCTGGTCCCTCTATGTTGAACTGGTACCTTAGTGGAGGTATCTGTTAGTCAATGACATGTTGCATGCAACTAACACCAAAAAATTCCCGGTTTGGATCGTACCTGTTTTGGGGTCAAGAAAGTGAACAGTTTTTGTAACATCTTAAAAAACTGAATGAACCCCTTGGCCTCAGCCAAGTTGCAGCTGGTAAAGACTCATTTCATCAGTGAATCCTTGGGGTCTCCCTAGAACATGCTTTATCCATTCATTTAATTTATTTATTGACAACAGATTTTGAATGCTGAGCAAGGTAAGTTCAGCCGCAGCCCAGTGAAATGGCTGGAGATTTCAACAGATGTGCAACTTTTGCACAAAGAAAAAATTCTGTAAATCATTCATAACTTTTACATGTTGTACAATATTTTCTCCCCATATGAAAGAAAGTAGGCTGACTGTAACAGTGGGCAAGTCAAGTCATATATTCAGGAAGTGTCTTTGTCATTCTGGTTGGATTTCTGCTGGCAGCATCCTCAGATTTTATTGATAAAGTCTTGTTCTTCTCAGCAGTGCAGGCAGACAACCAGATTTGTAACAATGAAACATTGCCTTGGCTGTATGTACTCCCATTCTCTCTTTGTATCAAGGCACTGGGCTGAGTATAGAGGATACCTAGGAGAGGAGTAAGAAATCACCGTTGACTTCTCTGTTTTAATGGAGTTGTCTTGCTCCATAACATTGCTGTGACACATGGTATGAAGTAGGCTAAGACAAGATATTTGCAGTTACAGGAGCCATCTTAATTTTCATTTGCTCTTCTACTTACTCGCTGCATATTATTTACCTGAATAATGTAAAATAAGAGAATAAAATGCCTTTAGAGCTATACATTTCAGCTATAAAATTCAATCATTAGTGTGTTACTTTGTAACTTGTTTTTCTCTCCTCAGCTCTCTTGAAATCATGTTGGCAGGAAGCATTTTAGATCAGCAAGTGATTTCATGTGCGTGCACTGTGAAGCTTACAGTCTATATTACGCATTGCAGTCCCATCATTCACTAGACAATGTGCAATATATTTTTAATGTAGAATTTCAATAATTTAGCAACCTCTTAAATAGAAGGCAAAGGAAATCTACTCCAAAGGCTGTACTCTCCTTTCTACTCTGCAGAAATTAGTGAATAAGATTAGTAGACTCATGGCCTGGGTTTTTTGTGTTTTATTAAGAACAGAGAGTGCTAATTTTGAAAGTATAATTCAGGTATTTTCTTTTCTCCTCCCATATGTGATAAGCATTACTGTTATATGTTATTTTTAACATCCAGTTAGCACTGGTGATATTCCACTGGTTTTAACTTTCCTTCCCTAGGAAGGAGTAGTGGCATGGTTTCATAGAAACATCCATAGAGACCTCTTCACTTGTGGATTTTATAATGCAACAGTATGAAAGGTCAGAAAACATCCCTTGCGGAGCAGGGTTTTATGGAGAGGAGATGGGCATAATTAACCAGATCTGTCCTGTGACCCATGGGAGACCACTGGAAGCAGAAAGTGCACTGTGCTGCTGCTGTTATATGAGGATGTGTCGGTTGATATGGATGAGCAAGGCTGTTTTGCTTGATATGTATGAACTTCTCTTGCCAAGAGGCTAAATTACAGTCAGAAATAAGTGCTCTGTATGAAAAGCACATGTTTCAACTCAGCCCTTTGCCAGACAGGTTTTGCAGTGGGAGCAGAAGTCCCAGGAGTTTGTTGTGGCTTGCCCTTGTCAGCTCTCAAAGGAGCGTCACCTCTGGTTCTGATTTAAACAATTGGCACATCTCTCTTTCAGGCATTACTACCTGGTTTGTTTTTACAGCGGGAAGATGGCACTGCTGGAGAAAGGATGAATGAGATTCTTTTTCAAATGCAGTGTGTATATACTGTTGTTTCTTTTTTTTGTTCTTGGTGCTGCTGTGCCTGAGGTTGTCACTGGGATCTGTTGAGGGGATGCAGAATTGAAAGTGCCAGTTGATGCTACTTTGCTCCAACCCAGACTGTGATGGACTTATTGATACTAATAATATTAGTAAATCAGTTTAGCTATGCTGAGAAGGTTCTGCTGTGGATGCCCGGTGGTATCTACTGCAACTCATGCCATCCTTGTGCCCCCCTGCTGCAGCGTGGACCCTGCCATTAGATTGGCAGAATCTTGCGCATCCCATACAGCCCCCAGTGTTGGGAGCATACTGTGTTCTCAACATCTGCTTTCTACCTGCATTGTGCTGTCATAGGTCAATGATATGGCCAAACAAATGTACTTTCCTTGGTGCCGTGTCTGTAAATTTTCTCAGGGTCCATTTTTGGATGGCATTTAAATTTTGCATATCTTGATGAATTTTAGTGGATTGAATGTGCACGGTTTCTAGCAAACATGCTGCTTGCAGTTTCTTCCCTCAGAGGAGATTAAATTCCAGTACATTTTTGTTTTATTCTTCCAAGGCATGAGTGTAATGAAGTTAGACAGTAATGGTTGCTGCATTTCACTTTTTTTCTGCTCTTTCCCCAGTAGCCTAAGTATCTGTAAGTTTGGAGGCACTTACAGTTATGGTCTTTGAGTTCAAAATAAATCAGAAGAGAACAGACCAAAACAGGACACAGCATCTAACAAGATACATTGTATACATATAAACTTGCACTTAATATGTTGAGCTGAGAAAGCAAACAAATGTAGCCTTGCAGATCTGCCTTTTATATAATCTAGGCTGGAATAGTAGTGAAGTAACCCAAGTGAACAAAAGAAATTCATGAGGGGAGGCCAAGACCGAGTAACCCTCTTTTGGAGCTGATGAACTGTAATCCATACCAGATATTTAAAAAAAAAAAAAATTGTTCCTGTTCCGTTTACCTCACAACAAAATCTCCTCTCCTCTCCTCTCCTCTCCTCTCCTCTCCTCTCCACGCCAGCAGATGCTAAATTAACATCCTTTATATTTTTGCTGACTCAGTATTTGCAGAGAGGTTAACAGTCTCTTTCTCAGAGAGAAAATGCATTTCACAGATTTGCTTTTTGTTAAGGGCTGCTAATTGTTGCTCAGTTTTTCCTGTGCTACGTCTCCTCTGTTTTTCCAATCTCCAGCAAACAGAGGTTGACAACCAACACAAAAAATACCATAGTGATTTTGTGCCCTGTGGTGCTTTACAACACCAAGAGAACTCACAGCTGACAGTAAAAAGGGTTTAGCCTGTGATGAAAGTATGTGATTGGTTTGCATGTTGGGTAAAAATAACAGTTTGCTCTTAAATAGGTGCTTATCTTTTTGCAGTGTTATGTAAACTCTCTGGATGCTACCTGCCAAGTACAAATTGGCTTCTTCTGCCCTATCTATCTTTTAGAGAAAAGATGCAGGTTTGAGTCTTTAAATAGGTTCTTCTGTGGGTTCTCTTGACAAGACTTGTAAAGCTCATTTAGTCTCTGACATCACCAGTACCAAGCTGTGTTTTCATTTCTTTAGCAATTTTCCATGTGACTGCTCCTGGCTACACTAAATCTTTGTCTTTCTCTTGCTTCCTCTCAGTTCCTATTTTCTTTACACCTCTTCTCTTGCCTCTTGCCTCTCCCATGCTTCTGCCCCACTAGGTTCAGCTATACCAAAGGATCAAGGTTATCAGGGAAGCGTGGATTTGAACACAGAACATCATGACAGAAACATATTTCTTCTGTCTGGTAAAGGAGAACTGAACTGGTTTTAAAACATTAGGTGCTCTTGGGGTGAACTGTGAATAGAGAACACCAACTGTAATTTCAAAACCACTTGAAGTTGGTAGGTTCAATCAATCCATTGATAGACACTTTTGCTGGGGCTGCACAAGCTGTGTCTTCATTGTTGTAGCAGTGGCAAGACCCTGTCTACATCCTTCTCTCATCTGTGTAATAGTGAAATAGTGAAAGGATGATTCACTTGAATGTCTTGTCTTGTTGAAGGAGAGGAAGAAGAAAAGAGAGAAACTGGCTGACTTGATCTGTCAAGGACCCTTGTGATTGACTTCAATGGTGCTGAAGATACCAAGCCATGTGCCCTCTATTACCTTGCACTGTTGCAGCACTGCAAAACTCTGAGCTGATTATGTTTCTTACTTTAAATTTATGAATTAATGTATGAGTAATGTATTGTGAATTTAAGCTGTAGAACTTCAGCAAAACATGTGGAGCTGAAGGCTAAAAGCAAGGAAATCTTTATGGGTTGACCAGATTTTCTAAGACTCCCTTTATACTACTTTCACTTCAGCAGTCTTGGTTAATTCTAAACATTTATCTGTTAGACTAAACATAGGTTAAGGCAGGCCATGGAAATAGCTCAGTTGAAGAGCTGACATCTAATCAGAGTTTTATCAACTGATCCTCTGCCTAGTTAAATTACCATCTGGACTGAAATTCTTAAAAGAGTTGCAAATTGTCCTACAAAACCCACTATAAATGGCGAGAATAAAACAAGACAAAAAAAAATAGAGGTCATAAGTTCTCTCCCTGTGTAATTCAATTCCTCTTGCTTAGTTGATTTGTTTAGTTCCAGAACCTTGCTCTAGTTGTTCTGTCTGCTATTCCAGTTCACAGACAGAGGATGCAATGGAAGAAGTTATGAAAACAGCCATATAAACATGCTTGATTTTTACCTCACTTAACTTAGTTCTATGCAGGTATTACTCCACTGACTTCAACAAATTACTCTCTTGAATTTAATTTTAATTAATTTGGAAGAAAACAGAGTTTTGCATACACAGGAAAACTTCTCTTTTTACACCTATAGAGCAGAGAGATAGAATAGTAGAGATCCAAAAAAAATATTTTTGAGAAAGGAGCATCTAACCACATTAATTCACACCATGCAGTTTTTAGCAGAAACAGCAATTTTAAATAGCTGAACATCCCTTGAGGGCATGTGGGTGAATGAGTTGAAACAACATGAATAAAATGTCATAGACTCCAGCTTCTGCAGTCTTTGTTACAACCTCTCCCTCCCTCAAAAAATACACACCCCTGTGTGGGAGATTTGTAAAACCTCAGACTTCACTTCTCCTGTCCCTTGTGACAATGGTAGTTATATGACAACAGACCTTAAAAAACAGTAACTTNTTTTTTTTTTTTTTTTTTTTTTTTTTTGGTGAAATTTATCTCCCTGCATTGGCAAACATGAATTCCATGACTTTTACCACTGACCAGAAAGTCCCTTTGGAGAACCATGTTTTCAGGAGAGTAGCAGGACTTGTGATAAAACAGTGACCCACTGCTGAATAGTCAGATCTGCTGCTGAAGGGCCAGGGTGCAGAAAGGTCCCTGTGTGTCTCCAGCTCTGAACCTTGTAAGGCCCATGCATGCCACCACAGAAGTCTTCTAGGGGTTTAAGGGTGAACAGACTTGCTGCCTGTCTTACAAATTTCTGAAGAAGCTGTACAGCATAGCTATAGGCTAAGGATTAATCCTGGTCCCCTCTCATTGATCACAGTGATGGGGATGAAGTAGGAATCAGTTTGAATCCATTTCACCTCAGTGTGCCAGGCATAAGGAAGCAGAGAGTTCAGGTTTGGTGTTTTTTTTCTGTTGACTGAAGAGAAAGTCTAGGTTTATGGTTTCTTCATTCAAAATCTTTTGTGTGATTTTTTTCCTCATCTCCCAGGAATATCTGAGAGTGGGGTAAGAGTGGCACCATGTGACACACCTTCGTCTGCCTGTCCCCATCCTTCTTCCTGGGGAGGCTCTGGACACAAAGGAGGACAGGAGACAGCACATGTCCATCTGAGACCTGCTTTGGCTTGCTGCATGGGCATACACTGGCAGTACTTCAAAACAGCACTGAGATAGTGTTTTGCCTCTGAAGGTGTGTGACTTCCTGCAGAACCCAGGGACAAACAGAATTTTGCTGTTTTCTCTGGGACAACTGGCCCAAGGAGGCATATACAAGAAGAGAGGTAGAGTCATGGGTATTACCTGAAATCCTCCTGGGACATTCTGTAGATGTGGCTGTGACTGGGCAGGAGAGGGCTCATATAGGGTTATCTCAGCTGCAGCATCTACGCTGAGACACAACTGTGCTCTCCTTTGTCAGAGAGAAACAGAGAAACTGAATGCTAAGTAATTTTATAATTTACATGTCTGTTTTTCAAGTAGCGTTTTCTATTTGGAAAGTTAGTCAGGCCTGGGCTTCCTGAGCAATATTTTCAAGAAAAGCTTATGACTACGTGAAGCATCATTCTGGAACAACCTATTGTGCTTTCTGACAATGACAACTCTCTCGGCACCTTTTTTCCCCCTCTCTGACATTTCCAAAAAGAACAGCTGTGCTACTTACAGTCCCCTGTGCCAGGGGAGCAGTTGCTGATGTTATCCTCCCCTCCCTTCTGGCTGCTTTGCAAAGAGTGCTTCTTCCAGGTCTTCTAAAGCTGTCACATTGCAGAGAAATGGTCCTCACCCTTGCAAGCCATTGGTGAGTTGTCAGGTCCAGGGCTGAGCACAGAAGTTCAGGTGACTCATGATTCTGCATCTTTAGCAACACTTGACATATTTAGTTACACATGTTACTAAAGGCTCAAACTCCTTTGTGCTTCTAGAAGGTAAATGGGTGTTACTTTCATACCCCTCTCTCCTTTTTGCTAGAGATTCAGAGGAAATAAAAGTGCTGTTCCTACAGTGAGGGCTTTGTGGCAATGCTTTAACTCTTACTGCTTTTTGTGCTATGGTAGTTTAAAGAGCCAAATCCTGTGTTGTGGGAAACATTGAAAAAAAAACATGGTAAGCAAAAAGGACTTTTTATTACATATGAAACAAAGCAAACTTAGTAACTAGTTTTCAAGGTGTGGCATACTGAGGGGTAGACCCTGTCTCTCAAAGAGACCAAGGGCTTGAACAATGAGGCATTTAGTGTCCAGAAAGGGTGGCAAAGAAAGGGCAGGAATTATCCTAAAAGGTGTTTTGAACACACAGGGAAGTTTATCCATAACAAAGTTGGGTGGGAAGTGACAATACTGTTCTTATTCTAGGACAGCTTCTCTGGTGAATACTCTTACTCTGGAACGGGGATGTCCCCAGGGAAGGTATTCTTAGATGTGTGTGTCTGTGTATAGAATATACAAAGTGTGCCTGAGGTATCATTCCACAAGCACCTCAGTAATCATGTACTTCCCTGTTGCAGACAACCCCTAGGAAGCAGCACCACCTCTGTAAACTGAATGTGGTTAACCTTTACAGAATACTTTGTGCTCCATTTTGGAAGGTCATTTTAATGCCAGTATCTAAGTACTCAAAATACCCTGCAACATGGTGCTGTAGCATCTTCAATTAGCTTTTAAAGAAAAAGAAAATAATTTGCCATGAGGCTGTTCTGTTTACAATCACTAATTATTAGGTATTTATTTTCTTTTCTCATTCCTCCTTTTCTCTCTGTATTGCACTCTTATTAACACACAGTGCTGAGTATCTGGCTTTGCCCTTCAGGAAGCAAACTTGCTTCAGGGCAGTTAAGGAAGTTCCTCAGAAGCTGAAGATAGGTAAACTGCCAACCACTGGCCTAAGACGTTTTGAAAAATTACTACAACAGAAACCCATGTCTCAATTTCCAATATAAATATTTAAATGCACTGCGAATTTTGCTTTGTCTGTCTACCCATTTTTTTTAATTCACAGTGTCCCTGTCAGGCTGAGGTGGATATTTTGTAACCACTGGGAAATTTCTCATTGTGTCTGTACGACTATTCTCTATTATATGGCTTGTCAAGCTATCTGCCTTAACAGCATGCTGTGGTAATATTTACATGAAGCAAGCTGGATTTGTTTTATGTCTCAGTCAGGGCTGTAAACATGTCCAATGCCCCCAGCATGGTGCTGTCCACTGGACACTAGCATACATGTCCAGCTGGAGATCCTGTCTTTTGATGATGGTTTGGGTCACCTTGAGTGATGCCTTTGCTGTGAAAATTAGCAGATGATGAGGCATGGCATGAGCATGCTGCTGGAAGTTAGATTGCCAGCTGCCTTCTGAAGGACCAGGGTCATCTCATTGTGAAGAAGACAGATGTAATTATCCCCATCTCAAAGCTGATAATGAAATGACATCATTTCCAATGCCACCTTGGTTTTCCTTCAGGGAGTCCATCATTACTGCTAACAAGACCCTAGTCTACTTAAATTGTGATGTTAACACAATCACAGCCTGGGCTGGAACAGCCTCAGGCACAGAGGCTGTCTGAGTCACCCAGATGCCACAAACTGTCACAGAGAATTCACAGTTTGAATTCATTTCAGGACAGGCTGTCGCACAGCAACCCCAACCCATTTTGTGGGAGCAGCAAGGTCAGGCAGGATGTTCTTTCTAGGACAGCAAGAGCAAGGCCACTGTCCTGTATTACCCAGGGAAATATAATTACAGCCCATGCTCAAGGTTCAGTACTCCAAACCTGCTGCTCAGGTTTTCCCACCCTGTTCTAGGTTCCCAGCTGTACACATGATGTTTATATTTTAGAATTGAAAGCAAGACTAGTCATTAGAGCTTGAATATTGAAATTTCCAAGGCTGCAGTGTTGTAAGAGGGAAAGGGAACAGCAGCTTCCTAAAGAACATTTTTTATTTTTCTATTCTGTTTCCAAGTGCTTTAGTTGGATGAATACAAAAGTTAATGTGTTTTGTAACAGGACAGGATGAAATGACTGCTTCTTATCCTGAAGGGGCCCTTCTAAAAATTGGATAATGAAAGAAAAAAAAAAAGCAGAGAGGAAACATCCAGTATCTGAATGGGGCCTACAGAGAAGCCAGAGAGGGACTCTGCCAGGGACTCTAGTGATAGGACAAGGAGTAATGGCTACAAATTGAAAGAAGGAAAACTTAGGTTATATAAAAGGAAGAAATTCTTTACTGTGAGGGTCATGAGGCACTGGAATGGTTTGCCCAGGGAGGTTGTGAATGCCAGCAGTATTCAAGGACAGGCTGGATAAGGCCTTGAGCAACCTGGTCTAGTGAAATATGTCCCTGTCCATGGAAGGTGGGGTTGGGACTAGATGGTCTTTTAGGTTCATTCCAACCTAAACCATTTTATGATCTTCTCTTATTTATACAATGCAAAAATAGCATGAAATCTGAGAGAATAGAAGTGACTAAGAAAACCTAAAGAAATATGTAAAATCTGTAAGCTAAGGAGTATGAAGGAGCAACAGCCTGAGAAAAATTGGTTTAAAGGAATTGTTTTCTCCTCCTCCTTTTTTTCACTGTGAGTACAATTGTTCACTGGAAGAACATCCCCAGGGACATAGTTGAGTTCCCATCACTGAAGGTTTTCAAGATGCTTAAGGTTAATCACTTCAGATAAAAGTTTTATCACTTAGAGATTTGGAGAGGATGTTTGATAATCTCATCTAGGCTTCCTCTCACATGAAAGGTTGGACAACATGATCTGTTGGGGTTTCTTCCAGCCTAGGCTCTCCTATGATTTTATGGTACTTTTCTTTGTCAGGGATATGCATTTTGTGTTGTTGGTAATATGGTACCCACTTATGAAGGCATCTTTTTTTCCTTAAGGACTTTCAAGGTTGAATTCTTGCTTGCACTTTAATTTTTGTGTTTTATTCCTTGATTCACCAGTTATATCCTGGTGATCTGAGAAAACAATACACAATTTTCCAGAGAGGTTCTCAACCTGTATCTGAAGCCTCTAAGGCCATTTCTTCAGCTTCAGAATGAAGATGTGCTTGTGGGCCTTGCTGGTATTGCCAGACTCTCCCCAAGATACTGGCTGGACGAAGAGGAGAGTGCCTTTCCTGTGATCCTCCCTCAAATTCAACTGAAAAGCCACAGCAGGCTCTGAAGCAGGACACAGTTTCTCCCTCCCTATGCACCAGTTTTTCATTTGGATGCAGCACTGGTCTCCCTCTTGCTTAATTCACCTCTCTGAATAAGCTTCAGCGGGAGGAGCAGAAATCAGCCTTATCCCAACCTGAGCTTTAGTGGTTAGAGCACTTCTGAAAACTGAGGTGGGAGGGTGTGAGCTCCTTCGGCTTCCCCTGGCAAGCGAGAACTGACAGTGGTCTGCATGCAACAGGAGGGAAGGCACATCACTGCTCTCTTGGGTGCTTTCCATGATATTGGACACAGCACTGCCTGTAGGTGCCTATGTGGGGAAAAGGGTGAGTGGATTAGGCTTTTTTCAGATTTGGGTAAAGGAACTCAGGTTAAAAGTACTTCTGATAGTTCTGTTATAAAAGTGTGTTCCAAAAAAAAGAAATTTTCACAATTTTTACAACATAAGTGAGCATTTCCTACTATGTGAGCTTTCAGGAGACTACAAACAACATTCCAGCCATACTTGTGCTGTGGCTGGATTTGGACTTTCTGAAGCCCCTAAATGTTTTTACAATGTGTGTTTATTTTAATGGATGGGTGAAATATCTCACTGAAATATTTCATATTCAACTGGCTGGAACCCATAAAGCACAAGCAGTGAAGATTTTTGCATGCTCAATGGGTCTGGGGGGATTTGTTCTGAAAACTGGCCTTGTAATGTCCCTCTGATCCACTCTCTTCTAATCATATGTGCAAAAGAGAAGACTGCAATGCAGTTTACTTACAGGGCATATTTGGGGTCCTTGTTGAATATTAGACATTAGATTTCATAAGAATATGGGAAACATTTGTGACATCTTAAGAAGCTTCTTAGTTGTACTGGCAGAGATGTTTGCTTAAGACAGGCATCTGGCAGGGATCTCTGCACTTTTTCAGCTGCTGAGGTGTGCTGAGACCTCCTTTTTTGTGACCTTCCTATGAGGAAGCAAAGATGTGTTTAGAGCGTGATATGTACTAAGATGTGTTAGCAATATAATTTAGATATCCATGCTGACCTAAAAGATATCTTATGTGACTTTTGGGTCACAGTGGTCAGAGACAAGTGCCACCAGAGCTAGACCTGTGGATGGCTGTCCACAGCATGTTCTGTGAATAAGATTGTATAAAGACACCATTTGTTATTTACTGGATGTAACTCCATTATTTCCTGCAATTTCAAATTCCAGTGGAGAACATAGTAGTAAACCCAAGCCTTGGGTTGAAAACATCTTGAAACTGAACACAGTGTTCTCTTTTTATTATATTTAGAGACTTATGGGCATATGTTACTTCTTTTTGCCAACAGAAGCCTCACACCTGCTCTCAATAGTGCTGGCTTGCTGAGTCTGTGACACAGCAGATATTGTAATTAGTTTTATTTTAAAAATAAATGCATGCTAAGTATGTGTAAATACAAAGTTTCTGTCTGTCAGGCTTTTCTGTCTGTAGCTGCAAGAATTCGGGTTAAGCTGATCCTGTCAGTCTGGTTAAAAAACCAACCCCACTTGTCCCATTGCAAACATATTTTGGTCACTGCATCATCACACAGCTTTTATAGCATAGGTGGGGATAGTAGGAGGGGAAGACAATGCTGAGATATTAAGTTCCAGGAGACTAGTTATACCTGTTGAATATAATCTGGTGATCAAAAGACCGAACAATAAACGTGAAAAGCATATGAACAATAAATGTGAAAAATATATGAATCAACAGATTGAATGCTTATTCTTAACAGTAATTATATGTGTACCTACATAATTTGAAAAATGTAGTGTATTGGATTGTGTGGCACTATGAGAAAGAGCATTCCAATGCCTCGAGAATTCCTTTGTCTTCCTACTTGTTATTTTTGTCACAGATAACCTGATTGTAGCAGCAATTTTTGAGCCTTTGTATATATATGCTGTGATTTTCCTTAGGCTCATTTTTTAGTTAATGTTCTAAATGAGGAGTATTTTTAGTGATCCTGCTGCAGCTTTGTTATATACGATCTCAATTCCTAATGTAAAAAGGTTGTATTATCATTATTTTATTAGTATGAGGCAAAATCAGTGGTCAAGATTGCTGGCTGGGTGCTAGTTCATTGAGTGCTTTTGGATGGACTTGAAAAGCAGATCTGAAGCTCAGAGCTGCTCATGCCAGATCTTAGGTTGCTTTCTAAATACCCAACTGATACACATTACTTGTGATTGCTCCCTCATGCACAACTTCTGTAGATAAAAGAATGTGCAAATATTGCTAAGTACCTACATTTTCCATGAAGAAAACTCTCTTTCTAATTTGTGGTTTCTCATTTTCTTTTGGAAAAATATTCAAGTTTGACCGTTCTTTAAGTGGTAAAAGCTGAATCTTTTAAGTATGTTTCATAGGTAATAATACAATTCTGAAGGGTGATGAAAGCTCCTGGTAAAGTTTTCATCAAGCTCCATTTCTGCTGAAGTCAAGGAGAGTTTTTAGTACTTCAGTACTTTAATACAGCACTTAGACAGGATTAGTGGGTTTAAATCATGTATTATTTGTTGAATGCTATAAGTATTACAAACCATCAGCAAGGTTTACAGGCTCTCACGAGCTCAAAACTGCTAGTCCCATGTGTCTTGTTTTTCTCTCTTATTTTGCTCTGAATCCTCCTAACCAAGTACTCATAGGTTCCTTGCTGTGTCAGTACCTGAGCACCTGGAATTAGAGATAGTGTACTACCTCTGTTTTCCTTGCTTGTGTCAGGTGGTGTGAGTAGATTGCATGAGATATGTAGATCACTCCTTGGGAGCTCCAGTCTTCAATTAAGTTCAGTATAAATAAATACTGCTGTTGTTTTGTATCACACAAGATCACTCTGGTACTGTACATCTGGCCAGTATCTTCTCTGTGATGACAAATGTTTGTTTAGGAGTAACGTAGGCAAATAAGTTTGTTTGTAATCTAGGAGTAAATAATGAAGAATAGACTGCAGTCTTCCACCCTGCTTAACTCCTCAGTTTCGTAGCTCCAGGTCTACTTGTGCTCTACAAGCATTACATTTAAAGGCAGTATTAGAGGCTCTAGAAGCAACTCAAGGCTACGCCTTATGTGAGCAGTGGGAACAGTCTGCTGATGCCTTTGTGCATTCTCAGAGCATTTGTCACTTGAACACAGGGAAAGGGACATAGAAGGTGAAGCAAAAGCAATATTCACAAAGTCAATTGTGAATATTGGCTTCTCTAAAGAAGTACTTATGTTAAGCAAATACAAGGTGTGCTAACCTGTAAAAAAAAGTTGAATTTCCAGCCTGGTGGTGCTAACTTGCCCACCTCAGCTCTCTCTAGTAATTTACAACTTCATTCTCCTATATATAAGACAGTTGAAATTCGTTGGATTGCTTTAAGACTAGAAACTGAAGTTGTAATCCCACCTTGAAGAAAAACCAGTTCAGTTGTGGTTTCAAAACCATCAGTGACAAAATAATGGCCTGAAAGAAGTGTCAGGAGAGAAAGAGAACATGATCTGGACCAACAATTTGTACTTAGTCCCAACAATAACTGGGATCATTGCACAATAATCCCAGCCATGATTTTTGTCTGCAATTGCAGGCAACTAATATTGTTTTCCAGTTCCTTCCAATTCCCTATTCCCATGATAGATGCTAATGGGCCTTTTAAAACATTTCATAATAGAAGCTCAAGATGGTGGTTGAAATACAACCTTCTGAGTTTTAAAGAGAAGGAGGGAAAAAAATCTTCAACATGACCTCATGTTAGATGATACTTTGCTAGCATGCACATGAAATTTAGGCTCTACGTTATATTTAAGATTAAAAATATGTTCCAAGTTCTTTCAACTCTCCTGAAAACTAGTAGGAAATATGGAGATTCCCCCCTTTTTTCAGTATGAGCAGTCAAATATGAAATAGGTATTTGGTTTTCATTGAATGCTTGTTCAGTTTGTGTCTGACACCAAGTCTTTGTCCATTGGTAGTTTTGGAAACTGTGTGGTCTGAACTCTGAACTGTGATTCTGTTCTTCATCAATGCAAAATACTTCCAAGGGCCTGAAACATGATTACAAGCCACGCTTGCTCCTCCCTCTCAGTAAACAAATCGCAGAAACGGGAGTTTGTCACTATAGCTGATGACTAAATTGTAATTATCAAGAATGCTCAATATTTTTTTTCCTCATATGCTTAAAAAAACTTACCTTTTTAATCTTTGAGAACTATAACTCCTTTTTCTAGTGGTGGACCCAATTTCATACAGAGTAGCTGATGTGGAAATATAAGTATACAGATACTCCTGCGCACGTTCCTTATATAATGCACAAATATATTATGTTTGACAGCACCTTAGTGCAAAAGCATTGTGAAAATGACAGCCCTTCCCTGGGGTCAGATCTTTACAGATAGGACAAAGCACAATTTTAGACTTTGCTAGTAAGGTAGCTTTCCAGAATTTATTGAATTGTGATGTCTTCATTAAAACAAAAAGTGTAGAAAAAACCCTTAGGAAATCATAACGGGAATATGCAGAAATTAAACTGAAACAGAAAAATATGTGAGAGGTTTTCCTATCTTGTGGGAAAGTATTTAAGCTAAATAACTTTAGCTTAAAACAATAAATGTTATGAGGACCTTTATAAATATTTAGAGACTAGTAATGCAGAAATACAGAACCACTAAATCTATTATGTGCTTTTACTATAGCAAAGGCCTCTGGCTGACAATAGAGAGCAAATAACATGAGAAAATCTCTCTGACAGCTAGACAGAGAAGCCATTTGCCTCATCTTAATTTCTATCATAGCTATCTCTGTGCTGACACCAAGAAGAGCAGTGTTTATGGAACCGTAGAAAGGAATTGCTGATCCTCAGCCCTCCAGAGGCAGCAGGGATCATGCCACAGACCCATGCTGCCCTCCCAGCCAGCCCTGATGCCCCAGGTGTCAGGAAGCTGTCTCTAAAAGGCTTTTGTTTACAGGGTTATTGAAGTGAAAGAGCAGTAGTAACTGGGACAATTCCCCACTTAAGTGAAAAATATGCATTTTTTTTCTCCAAACAAGATGGCAAGTCTCTGACACTGAGAGATCATCAGGGAGAGGATATACAAGTGCATCAATGCCAGGGTACAGAGTGCACAGAACAGCAGTGGCAAGCACCTGGAAATATTGCTGGCATTATGAAATTCAAGTGCAGGTGCAGATCAGCCTGTTTCTAGTTGCCTGCTTAGATATGGGTTTTGCAGCCTGTCTTTCAGCAAATGTTCACTGGAAACTGTAATCCAGAAGTTTAAGCTTTGCTTTTTATATGGCTCATTCCCTTCTTTATCAGTATTGAGTAAGGTTTAATGTAGGCTGGACCTTCTAGTCATAGCTGATGATTACAGTAGCTTGAGGATTGTTCTTGTCATGAGGCAGTTCTTCACAGAAAGCAGAAAAGGCACATGCATTAAAAAAATCAGGTACTTATGAAGCTTTTTTCCATATGCAACATTCACACAATAGTTAATCCTTGCAGGAACTCAGAATTACCAAGGAAAAATCATTTCTGTGAAGTGCTCTGTTCCAGGATTGATTTCCCTATATAGCAGAAAAAGAAAAAAAGGGCAATTTTGTACATAGGACCAGGATGAACAGAAGCTAGTTTTCTGAGCAAGGATATTACAATGTCGTCAGGTTCAAAGAGCAGCAGGGTAGTGGTCACCTTCACTGCCAAAGATATTGATGTCCCTGACCTCTTATGCACCAGTATGGTTGGACTGGATGGGAGATCATGTACTTGCTGCATTTTAGCTTGTATCTGTAACATGGAATGTAGTGGGAGTTCACGTGCCTTGCTTCTTTTTCGTACTTGACTCCATTTCTTGGTGCACTGTTGGCAAAAGTGAGATCAGAAGAGTTGGTGTTAGCCCTGTCTGAGAACTGATCAAGTCACTTCATTCCCATGTGATGGAGTTTCAGAAAACTTTAAAGTCTTTGGCCTGAATTCCATGTGGTTCGTGTTTGGGTTATGTTTGAACTACTGTCACTGCTAATGCACATATGGTGTGAATGGTTCCTGTGAGGCAGGAATTGTCAACACCTCAACACCTTCTTGTGAGTCAACCTCTCCAATTAAACCCCATCTCTCCTTTCTTCCCAGGCACAGCAGGAACCTCTCACCAGTCTCACAAGAGAGGTTATCAGCACCAGGTTATCCAGGACGCTCCTGCTTGATCAGCTTTGATTTCTCCATCATCCTTTCCACTGGATCAGTTTATGGGTGCTAGAGCATTCAGGGAGTTTGTGTAACAGGGGTATGGTACACTCTGTTGATACTTTGGACCCCAGCTTGTGTCAAGACCAAATTACACAGGGATGAGGCTGCTCGCAGTGAGACCATAGCTGAAACGTACTCATCTACCCTGATCAGGGTTCAGCTTTGGAACAGCAATGACGGCCCATTATGCAGTATTTTCTTCTGATGGGCAATCTAAAGTGCTTCGTATACATTATTCTTAATTGCATTCCAACAATGTATCCGCTGCTTCTGCACTAAAGCAAAACAGCTCCAAAATATGAGTGGTGCTGGAAGTGAGGTTGAGAAAACACTACTGGAACTGGGCAGGGGAGGGTTCCTGCTCTATTTATTTGTGTCGGGCCTGGGTCACAACCACTGTGACTCTTCAGATTCACTTTTTTCCCCAGTTTCATGTCCAGGCAGTGATTGTGAAGTGACACAGAAGGCAGGGCATTTTTAAGAACACATGCATTATAAATCATAGAATCATAGAATGGTTTGTGTTGGAAGGAACCATAAAGATCATCTAGTTCCAGTTCCCCTGCCATGGGCAAACATATATTGTTTTACCTGTGGAATTGTTTTATTTAGATCACTAGAAGAGAGGTGAAAAAAATCCATGCAGTTGTCCTTGCTTATGTTTTGGCTTTGCATTTTTTCCCTATGTCAGCCTGCGTAATTGAAACCCTTGAGGTCACTCTTACTTTCAATTCCTCCTTTGCTGTGCAAGTCAGGGATGCTGCAAGGAGAACTCTCTTTTCAAACCACTGTTTTAATTTGAATTTCAAATGATGTGAATATGTTTCTGTCGGCCTTGAGTTTAACTGAAGGCTGTTTTTACAAATAGTAGGACCAAGTTAAGGCTAGCACAGGATTTTGGATCTCCTTGCTCTGGCTCTTGGGATGTGCTGTTCCTGAAGCCTGGAGTGCAGAGTCTCCCTTGAGTGTGGAACAGGGTGCAGGGCAAAGATTGCCCTGTGGCTGCCAGTGTTGATACCAGCCAGAATTGCAGCCCTGGGTGAAATTTCAGCAGCCACCACTGCTCTCATACCAGTGCTTAGCTCATACAGCCAGAATTTCAGACAGTAGATATCTGTTTCATAAAAGAGGCTGTGCAAACAGAAGAAACTATTTTCTCTTTCCTGTATGCACCTAGTGACACTACTTTAATGGCACAAACACATTATTCATGTCTGTTTATCTCTCTGGGGTTTGGCCTTCAAATTGTTTCAGTATCATAAGGCTGCACAGATGTACTCACTGTCCGGCACGACTGAGAAGGAACATAAATCTGTAGTTCACCTTGGCCTGCAGACAGCGTTGAGTTCACTTTCTGACTGGCTATGTTAATCAGGTATCCCACTCATCCAGCTGCAAACCAGGCATTGTGATTAATACTCACAATGAGAGAGCTAATTACTACTGGCATGTAGCTGTTTCATGTTTCTCTCTTTCCTGGGAGCCAAATCCAACCATATGGAAAAATGTAGCTTAAACACTATAAATATGATTCCACTTAGACAGTCGTCTCTTCTGTTTTCTGTTATCACAGCAGTGTCAGCACAAGCAAAACAATGAAAGTGAAGAGATGCTGCTGCAAATTTTATTACAAGCTTGAGGTCTTGGGACTTTTTTTTTTCTTCTTCAAGGACACTGTGTTAATCTGAAGAAAGGTCTTGATTTGCTTTCATTTATGCCTGCCACAATTATTTAAGAAATAGCTTCAGTGATCATACTTGAAGAGCTCTGGTTCTTCTTTAACTATTTCTGGCAGAGCTAGAAAGATATTCTTTGGGCTTTGTATCATGACAACTTGTCTTCTCCAATAAGCCGCATCTTAATCTGTGTCAGTCCTCTCTACATTCAAAGTAGCTGTCTTCCATTCATTGCTGTTGGAATAAAGCTGTTGACTGTGTGTCTGCAGTGCAGCCAGCAGCAGTGAGGATTTCCACAGAAAGGGAAGGCTGTAGCAATGAACTGCAGATGGGCACCAGGCAGTGACTGAATCTAAAGAGCTAGGAATCTTTGGGCAGAGCCACTTCTGGTCATCATTTGATCTTCATAGAACCTACCAGATAAAAAAACCATCTGCATTTGAGAACCCATTCACAAGGCTGGTGTTCTAGTATCAGCCACTGAAACTTTATTGAGATAGGAAAAACTTTATTGACATAGGAAAAATGAAATAAAATAAGGAGGAGTAGGAATATCTCTTACTATATTCTGAATCTTTGCAAGATTGTTGTAAAGCAGAGGTTGTCTTCTGAGAACAGCAAAGAATTCTCCCCAAAGCCACTTCTTTGTGTTGGGTTTTTAGACTATATTTAAACTATTTTGTCAAGCATTCACAGGCTGCATTAGCAAATGTGACTTCACTGCAAGAGGAAGATGTCCAGGATAGGTTTCCAAAACAGTGTCAAAGAAGTTTAGGTGAGTAGCAAGAGGAAAAGGCCTTTGTGCTTCTGCTTCCCATGAAATCTAAAGGAGACCATCCTGCCATGGTTTAGGGTTCTGGGGGAGTGAGAAAATCTGAAAAGAAATAGAAAAATACCTGCTGCAATGGAGGCAGGAGAGCTCTTCCTTTCTTTACACGATTACTGTTGCAGTCTTGCCTTGCAATGGATCCCTCAAATGGCTTTTCATTGGTCTTTTGAAGTAGTTGACCAATCATCTCTTCCATAAAAGTATTTTCTTCTGAGATACCCATTTTGCTTGTGAAAAGTTTCAGAAATAACTTCTGTTACAGCCATTCCTATCCAAGCCTTAAAGCATATAAATAACCCTTATACAGTTGCATCAATATGACAGAGTTTGGTTTGGGTATTTTTCCCCTCTTTAAGATAAAACTTGTCAGAAGCAGCATGAAATAAATGATGGTAAACCATAATCTAGTGCCAAAAAAAGGTTCGAATTCAATTGTCTCATCAAAAGTCAGTACCATGATAGAAATTGAACTGCTACTCTGAAGCTGATACAGAGAGCTCTATGACATCTCCTCATATCATCTTTTTGTCTCAGGAACTTCTTCCATAATCATTTCTTTTCCAAGTCTTCTGTTCAGTGTACTACTTCTTTTCATGACACTTAGCCCACTAGCGTTGTATACTGTATGTATTATGCATTGCCTTTTGTGCATGCCATATATTACGAAGAGCTTTCTATCCCTAGGGGTTTCTGCAGCTATTTCTGTGTGTTTGTCCTACAGGGCACTTTCATGAAAGTCATCAGTTAGCCTTCACTATGAAGAAAGGGATAATAGTAACTGAAAGTAGGCCAAGCTCATTAGATTATGATTAAAAGACAGGGGTTTTTGTTAATGCACTGAATGTGGTTCTAGTGGGTTGGCACTGGGCAGAAGTGGTGCTGGTGAAGTCACAGGTGCTGTGTCCTTGGTCACTCTGTCTTTTCAGTTATTTTATAGCTTTAATTTTATACCTTCAATTGAATTAAGTGAATTGAATTGAATACTGACTCATGAAGAATACAGTGACCTTTAATTTTTTTCAAAGCAGACTTTCTTTCACGAGTCTTAAAAAAGAAATGCCATGTATGGTCCTGCCTTTGCTGTCTAGGATGAATCTAAAGCAGATAGTTGGAAGCATTACTAAGTTTGCTTCAAAGCAGGCTTGTAATTTGCCCCTTATAATGCTGTGTCTTCAGCTGTTTTGGGAACATGTGTTTCTCCACTAGAAACAGAGGATTTTACCCCAGAAGTAGTTTAGAAGGTCCCCAAGCTGGCCTTGAGGTCCCCAAGCTGGTGAAGTTCCAGGCTGGCCCAAGGACCTTGGCATGAGGGCCGAGTCCCAGCCCTTGGTGGGACCTCTGCACTTCCTCCTTGACTCTGGTGAGGCTGCAGGGTCAGTGAGATCCTCTACCCCAAGTTGCACTTCTTCCTCTGTCAAGGCAATGACCTGCCCATTTTAGTGTCTCAGGTGAGCTGGAATAGCAGAGTTGGTGACTTCATCTCTGAGGCTGAATTTGAAAACAATTAATCAGATGCAGTTCAAGTAGTAAATGGTCTGTACAGGCACCATGTGGGGCCTGGATTCCTGCAGCCCCCAGATGTTCAGCTCCCACCTTCAGCCCTCCCTTTATTGTTTGCTCTAGTCTCTACAGACACAGTGCCATGCTCCACATGTGACCACACGGGTGACCAGGAGGGTTTTTCAGGAGGCAGGACTGGGTAAGGTGCCTTTTATTTCACTAGCAGACCCAGAGAAGCTGTCAGGCCCCACCCTACTCTCCTTTGTCAATCAGAAGCAAGTAGGAAGTTACAGATTGTAGCCTCTGGCTTAATTAGCCACCTGCTATTCTTGTCCTCTTGCATCCAAGTAACTATTTGTACACATAAGACTACACACAAGGCTGAGGCTCTCTATTTTTCCTTGACCAGAACTACTCTTCCCATGTAAGGTGGTAACTCACCTCCTTTGAAGCACACACTGGCATTTTTCCCTCTTGTTAATCATCCATATTTCACTGGTCACCCTGATCATCACAGGTTGTACTCCAAGTGATTCCTTGGAACCAGATAATTTCCATAAGTACGCAGCATTTAAACACAACTTGCTGTCATGTCTCTCTTTCCCTCCCTTCTCCTTAGATGTAAAGGAGCATCCCACTATGGCCTTACCAAGGAACGGAAGAGGCGTTCCCAGGACTGCTCTCCAGACCATGGCTCCAGCTTAGCAGTGGCTGCCCTGGGCCCTGAGCTCTCAGCAGCTGCGGCCATCGCCTTAATGACAGATGAGCCAGGGCTGGTGAACCCGGCCTTCAGCCCCACCTCAGAGGACAGCCAGCTGGGTAGCAGCCCCGGAGACCTGCACCGCAGCAACCGCAACAGAAGTAAGAGCCAAAAATGGTGACTTCAGAGCCTGGTAGCCCCTTGCAACATTCATGTTTCTGTTAAATATATGTCACTGGAGGATTAAAAAAATTTTAAAAAAAAGAAAAAAGGGGTGGGGGAAGCGAAAGCTTTCACTTTTCATGGTTTATCAAATCGCACACTCAGTGACCCAATAGATTTGAGGTGAAAAAAAATGGCTTGACCAGGGGTAGCATCAAGCTGAAGATGGACTAACTGTACACATGTAAACTTCAACTCTTTAGAAAGATTATTTAGGTAAGTCAGCTCAGTTGGAAGATTAAATGTTATGTGTGATGGGCTGGGGAGATGGCGTAGCTGGGTAATGTGTCTCCACTAAATCTTGGTGGTCTGACTAACCCCCACAGACATGGGTAGCTACCCAAAATCCTGTTGGGAACTGTGTTTCACATTTGCCAAGTGTTTTCAGGAAAAAAAGCACCTTAAGAACTGCCTTAGGATCTTGGGGGACATCTTTCAGCTTCTTGGGAAGGTGCAGTTCAGAGGAGCTGGTCCTGCTGAAATAACAAGTCAGGGACAAGCTGAATCAGGAAACTTTGCCTTGATCTTTCACCTTGTGACACTGCACCTGTCTCTGATGAGTGTCATGTTTGAAAAACATGGCCTGGCCAAAGCCAGAGTCAGAAGTGTTAATGGTGAGTTCAAAGCATGTATTTGAGGATTCTGAAGCTAAAATGGAAAGCCCACCTTTTGTGCTGCCAGTGGCATGTAGCGAAAATGGATGAAGGGATGAAGAAAGACTAGGAAATGAGAAGCATTATCCTTTTGTTGTGCCAGGGTTTGGAGAGGTGAAGAAAGGAAGGGTGCAAGAAGAGAGCATGAGAATCTCAATAAATTCTGTCAGTTTTATTGAGTGTACAGGCCACAGTCTGGTTTGAGGGAATGTTGTATTATTAGATTACAATATTTGGCTAGCATGCAGAGCTGGAACAGACAGAACAGCAACAGCCATGATGATATCTTTAGCAGGATGGAAAAGAGTGACATGTTTTGAAAGTATTATGACTTTTCTTTTGTATTGCCATACGAGTCAGGATATGTGATTTTTTGATCCCTCCCACCTGATAATATTTGAATTTTTTTACATTAAATAGTTGGCAATCATTTGTGGCTTTAGAAGCTTTGCAAGGTTTTGAGGCAGTAGTAGTAGTAGTGGGGATTTTTTCAAGAAGAGTTTTTAATGACTTCCAGCTTTTTTGGTTAAACATGTATAGCTTGGGAAGGGCAGGTAGTTTTTCCTTTTATATGTATTTTTCACAGAATTGCTGCTGATTCTGTCTTGATGGAGGATTATTCTTTCAAAGCCTACCAATCATAGGAGATTTCTCCATGTGGTTGGCAAAACAGACAAGAAGGTGGCAATTCAAGGGTGTGGGACTGAGGTAGGGTGATTGTATCCAGATTCAGGTGGGTGCAGCCTTGAATTATCAGCAGGATTCAGGGGCAAAGGTGAAGTACAGGCAGCCCTGATGCTGATGTTACATCCCATCATATGCCAAGGGCTGCAGAAATGCTGTGGTTCTAGACCAGAACTGCTGAACTGTATTGACTTGTTTTCTTCCTGCTGCTGTAGCTCGACACTTTGAACGTTCCACTATAAGAAGCAGATCTTTTAAAAAAATAAACAAGGCATTCAGTGTTCTTCGAAGGACAAAAAGTGGAAGTGCAGTTTCCAACCAGACTGACCGGGAAAGGGAGACTGTTGGAAACTCTGCTGCTGGAGAGGAAGGTAATGTTTCGTTCATCTTGTGTTATCACTTAAAATGGGGTAGGGAGCCCTATGCACATGGGAACTGGATATCCATGACTGACGTGCCTTTCATGTGGTGGGCTGTGCGTGATTAAAACAAACAAACCAGAAAACACAATCTCTCCTTATTTTCTTCTTTCAAAAGATGTTACTGACTGGCAGGCAAGAATATTGCTGGGGTGTGTGGGACCTCACGTAGGGCTGTTCTGGTAACAGCCTGCATGCTATAGCTAGCCCAGTATCTAGCCCACGGGATGTGGGATCTGGGCATCTGGGATCTATTACTGGAGCTGTCATTGATGTGCTCTGTAATTTTGTTCAAGTCTCTTCATCAGCATGTGCCTGTCCCTCTAAAGCAAATGGATCACAATAATCAGACTTTAGAAGAACTTAATGAGTTTTGCCTAATGTTTATGAAGCACTGGAAATTCCCAGTGGGAGGATGGTATGAAAGTGCAAAGTACTGTAATTATTCCAGCATTTCTGTGGGCTCCTTTATTACCTCAGCCAGGCAGGTGATGAGGTAAGAATGCTCTGCTCTTAAACAGCAGGGAGAGGCAAGTTTGTCTGCTGTATGTCAGGGATGAGGGGTCTGGCAGGTAGTAACACTTAACATTTGGCATTCTCAAAGCAATAAGCAAATGTTACTAATCAGTTTGGACCATAATTATGAAACCAACAATGACATTCATGCATCAAGAGGAAGTGATGATAGAGTGGGAATCAATGTCTTAATCAAGGTCTTCACTCAGCTTATTATTCCTTTGCTTGATGCCTCAGCACCTCATGTCTCTTCCCAGATCAAATGTTCAGGAGGCAGGCTTTAAGAATACAAAACATCCAACTTCCTTTTGCTCTGTATTCAAGTTCTCACTGAAACACACACAAAATAAGCACAAAAGGCTGTCAAATGCTACTTTCAGGCATCATTGTGATACCATTGTGAATAGTGGTGAATTGAAGAACTATGTTCAATATTCTTCTGCTTTATTTGCCCATTCCTTCAGGAGAGTTTCTCTATGTTACTGTGTTCTTGGTACTTACTCTCCTACTTCACATACCTGCTGATAGAGCTGAAATAAAACCTGGTAATTCAAAATTGTGAACCTTCTCCATAAAAGGGATGTGAATATACTCCTTGACCTGGAAACATCATGAATAATTTTACTATATTTTAAAATATTCTTAAATACTTTTCATTATTAAAAATAATATTTAATTTTTTTCCCCAAGTAAAATTTTACATGTAAGTTGTTTAATCTCTGTTTGAGCAGGCAGAGATATTTCTCATTCCGTAGCAACTCTTCAATCTACTGTGAGCAAAAGCTTGCCTTTTTTAGAATGAGTGAAATTCTCCATGCCTCATGTTCATATTTTTCAAAAGACATCTCTTCAGGATGAGATACAGACCATTTTCTACCTAGACATATAGCTGACATTAGTAATAGTTCCACTAAAATATTGGCTTCATGTCCAGAATGTGCGAATAATCTGGATGTCAACAGCACCTATCCAGTAGCCCAGTGCAGTCCAGATGTTAGCAGAAGTTAGCAGAAAAGTGTGAAGATGTCACTGGCCTTTACATTTCCAGCAAATGAAAAGCATTGTTGTCTCAGTAAGGGATATATAATGGCAATCACTCCAGGGTCCCACTGACAGCGTCAGGATTGTCATTCTCTCCTTGGCTCTGCTTGTGGTTTCATTCCTCTGCACCAAGCACGCCTGTAAACTTCCAAATGTATTCTGCTGCACTGGAAAAACCAGGTAGGCGTATAATTACTTAATAAGCAGTTCCTCTTAAGTATGAGATCACAGAAGCTGGGTACCTAAATTACTTTATTAATTACATTTGCAAAGAATGCATTTTGATTACACAGTTCTGGAATTTGATCTTTAAGAAATGCAAGCAAGTAACTTGAAGCAATACAAATACAGCTTGAACAAAGATTTCTATTCAGTCCTTTGCAAGAGGTACTTTGTGTAATGGCATCTCAAACACTTTCTCTTTCTTCTTCTTGGAGGAAGAAATGAATGTACTTCTTTCTGTAGCAGTTATCATCATCCTGCCAGCTGGGGGCTGGTTTTTTCTCCAGTTCTGTATGTTTTCATCTTTTATTTACTTCCTTTGAACCTCAGCTGCTCTGAGCAGTCTGCAGCTAGACTTCTGATTAGAGCTGTTGCTCAGTCTTTAGGGATAGCCTCTGCATGCTCTGCCCTGTGGTCACTAGAAGTCTTGCCTATTGAAGAAAGGGAACCCTGCATGTCCGTCTCACCATTGCCATGCCACTCTCCTGGGTATGGAGGTGCTCCTGTGGGGGTGAATGAGGTGGTTCCTGACTTCAGAGGTCCCCACACCAAATGGGAAAGCTGCTGCTGCCTTGCCCAAAGTTTTACAAGTTTGTGTCTGGGACCATCTGAGAACAGAACTCAGCCATGACTCATTGCCCCAGAAGAGCAGGCAGCACTTCACCAACTGTCTGGTGACCACTTTCCTCACCAGGTTTAGTCAGTGCATGAGCAGAATAAAGCTGAGACTATACCAGCCTCACAGTGAGCACAGATTGATATAAGCCCCTTCTTGCTGATAACCTCTTCTTGATAAAGTAGTGGTAAGATCATCTGGCAAAGCTCAATGTACAATTCATCTGACTCCAGTTTTCAGAATACCCCCATCCTGATTCACATGTCTCTGTTTAATCTGTTTTGCCTGTATTTTGGTCAAAGGACCTCTGAGAATGAGCACCACAACAAGTAGCCATGTATTAGCCTTCAGCAACCCTTCATGAAGAGTGTGTAGGTGCCTTTAATCTGAAGCTGCTATGTTTGTTGAGCCAGGGCTCAGTTGCAATATGATTGTGAGGGTACAAGACAAAATAATGGTTTCTGATGAGGGAGAAAAAACATTCAAATTCTTCCTAACCAGAAGCTAAATCTAGTACTGGTTTTGGAAAATTCTTTGACACCCAGGGACATTGTAAAATATGATGTATAATATCAAATGTGTTTCTGTTATAATTACAGCAGAGAAATAGTTAAAGTCTAATGTAATCTTATACCTGGAGCTAGTAGCCATCCTGAACTGTGGAGATTACTTCACAATTTATGTTTATATCCTGTGGTTTGATTTGTTTAAACAATTTTATATGTGCTCATTTTGGATTTAAATTTAAATTGGCTTTCTTTGTTTCTCTGTTTTTGTGATATGTTCACTAGAGTATTGTTAAATGTCCAAACCAAAGAAAATGTTAGAGGTGAATGAAAAGTACAAACACTAATGAGAAAATATTTTGGGAGAAGGAGCTGTTAAGATTTTCTCATTTTTAATACTTTGTAATTTGTAAAATCCCATGCAAAGAAATATTTGTCAGTAGGCAGCACCCAAGCTTGTGATATTTATCCGAGAGCAATTTCATTAACAGCATTTACAGCTACAAATAGCTTTCCAGGTCTGAAGTAGAAGTTTAGAAAGTTCAAAAGAAAGAGTTTCATTCTGAGACATGAGGGAAGGTGACAGGGACATGCTTAAGGCACTGATGCATTTAAGATGTAATATCTTCTGAGTAGATCTACTAGTGTAAATGACCTTGATAACCTACTTAAATGATAAAATATCTCTAAGCAAAGAGTGCTTCAGCTTTGCTATGCTTATATGTATCACTGTGCTCTTTGTTTGGCTTTACACCTTAAATTCAGTTCCAAGAAAGACTATAGATACATATACTCTTTACTCCAACTGATCTACAAATACAAGCTGTAAACCAGCTAATGTTTTAGGAGCAATGAATTTGCAGATACAATTGAAAAAACTTCCTTACAGTTTTAGAGTAAATGAGCTGTGTTTTTGACTTTCAAAAATGTTCATTGATTTCATTTCGCAGTCAAGCCATTGTAAAAGAAATTTAATTTAGGATTGCTTGAGGATGGCAAATGTTTTTCAAAGTCAAACTCTGTCTCATAGTGGATGCAGTTCTACCATCTCTTATTGCTTTGCAGCAGTCAAGACCAAGGCAGCCCCAGCAGGCATTGGCAGAACCACTGAACAGGCTTCCCTCTTGCACTGCTCAGTGTGAACCTTGTTATATTTTTGAGAGATATATATACACATACATATTTATAATAGATAGATATATATTATATATATATTATTATAAATACTTCAGTGTTTGGAAAAGTATGTGAAGAAAAAGAAGGTAAGTGAAACATAGATGGTATTAACCATTTCATGGCATTAAGGAGCTCTGTGTGCCAAAAAAAAGTGGTTTATCCAGCCCCAGGACAAGACAGTGCAGCCCAACTTCTGTATCAGGAAGGCTGCACCCCACAGAAATCCCACACCGTTCCTATTTTTCTCAGATTTGATTCAGTTGCCATTCTGATTTCCCAAAACAGCTGTTACAGAACTGGTTCAAAGTACTCTGCTCTGGAACCAAGAGCCAGGCAATTTCCCAGAGAAAGAGATTGTCTCTGTAGCATTTCCTCTACTGCAGACTGATAAATTTGCCTGCTGTAAATAAGAGTCACAACTGTTTAGAGACACAGTCAACTCAGCAACAGTTTCATTTTAGTTCTTTTGGGACTCCTTTGGTGAGAGGAATGTCCAGAAGCAAGAAGAGATATTAGAACTGGCATCACCTTCTACCTGCCTCTCCACTGCAGAAGCATCACTGGACAATTAATAGAGACATTAAATCAAAATGATGGCAAACCTTTGGGAGAATGGCATGATAAATGAAAATCTATTGGGAAGGAAAATTTGCAGAATAAAGGGCATGTGACACTCACAGACACATTAGTTCTCTAAGACTAGGTTACACAAGCTTCATTTAAATGCTGGTGTCCAGATGCTGGGAAGCATGAGTGTGTGCTCCTGCAGATGGTCCTGTTTGCGGGGGTGAGCTGGCACATTAGTCAGGCTGCCTGATCTAAATGAGGACTTGTAACCACAGATACAAGTTTTGTTTACAGTGACCTTTGATTAATCTGAACTCAAGAGTCACAGCAAACATTGCACATTGTCACACTGAACCCCGGGAATGAAGGCAGAAGCCACCCTTGTGGCAGCACTGTTGGAAGAAGCATGAAATGCACAGAAGTCAGCAGAAACCTGAGCACTGAAGGAACACTACCATTAAATATTATAAACTGTTGGGAAAAAATAGTAAGCATACTTAAAATTTTGTAATACTCTGTCATGGCCACTACACTAACGAATGCTCAGTGTCCCACATTGTGCCAGATAAGTGGAGTTCACTGTGCAAAGCTGGTCTCTCCTATGTTGTTTACCATAAAGTAATGTGTGAAAAAATCAATAAAATTGCACACTAATATTAAGAGAATACTGCTTGAGAAAAAAGCCCACACAATCTTTCTGAATGCAGGTGACATTTTATTATATTGACAGATTCAGAATGCTCCATACAACCCCCTGTGACAAAAACACAACACTCTGTGGGAAAACCTGGAAGAATCACCAAAAACAAGACAGAAAGTTTCCTTCTTTCTAGATTCAGCAGCTCTTCGTTTTTTAAGGACTGGAAATATAAAATGGTAAAGAAAGGTATGCAACACTCCTGGGTTTTCCTGCTTTGGAAAACCTGACCAAAGAAAATGAAGAATTTTAAATAAGAGTGTAAGGGCTGGAAAATGGAGCCTGTGAAAAATGATACTCCAGCCTCACAACAGAACGTGTATATATGTCTGAATGGTACAAGCCCTCAACTCATTTGGGGTTCCTTCAATTGGGCTCCTGAGGCCCCAGTCATTGTATGCAACAAGGTGCTGAAGCAGGGTCCACCTTTTCTGGGTATGGTCTATACACTAAAAATTCAATTTGAAGACATAGCTTTCTAGACATGGCATCATGTCATCATCATGAAATATGCATAGTAAGTTTTCATCAAACTGCACCCAATGTATGCAGACTTTTTGGTGAAAAAGCAATTATGAATTTTCTTATTTTAAAAAAGTGTATTTGTGTACTTTATATATTTGGATTGCCACACTTACTGTTAGTTTATCAAAATAGGCATTGGCCTTTTACTTACAACAGTCTAGGTTGTTGAGAATACAAATGTCCATGTAGATGTCTGGGATGAAAAGAAGAGGCAAGTCTTCAATTAAGAGAGCAGAAATTAATGGATCATAGAGGAATTATTTTGGTTGCTTAGCCCAACTGAGGAGAAAATATTTCTGTTTATTACATATATTTGATAAAGAACACAAATCAAGTGAAGACAGGAAGTGAGGCAGTACAGCCTGCTAAATATGAAAGGGTGGCATTAGAGACTTGCAGTCTGGTAAAAGAAAAACATCTTGGAAAGATTTGGGTTGTTGTAGACCGCACATTTTAGAAGGAAATTAGACACTAAAAATTCCTCTAAAATAATCTGCATAAAGTCATATTGAAATCAGCCAAGTACCACTGCAAGACTTAAACCAGGTAAGGCATTGTTCAAAATGCAAAGAAATCTATTTATGTTTATATGTATGTAAAGATGTAGGTAAGTCTTGTACAAGTGTAGAGACTTGTTCACTGCTATGTTGCCCTGATTTTCCTCTGGGATAATTACAGGTTGAAATAACATGAGTGTCAGTAGCTTGTTCAGTCCACAATTCTCCATGGACAAGAAATGTAACTGGATAATTCCTTTAGAAGAGTTTTTAAAATGAGCTATGGTAATCAGTGTCAAAAAGCATAGTTTGTTAAGATGTGGAGTGAGTCGTCATAATAGAGGTAGGTCTATTATAGCACTGTTTTGGTAGTCTTCAATATATACATGTATATTAATTTATTTGCATGCGGGGAAGATCTAGGTGTCCTGATTTTCATCTGTATTTTTACACATAACTACCCTTATAGCCACATTGAGAGTGTGAAATGTGCATGCTTATTCTGATGCAGGGATCAGGCCATTGGTGATTTTTGAGGAGTATTTGTATTGTCTGACTTCAAACACCCCACTGAGATGCCAGAGTTAATTGCCACTTTTCTTACACAGCAGTGGAGAACATTTGGCACCCTCAGGGGTGATTTAGCATGGGAATCACTCTCTTTGGGTGCCTGTGCACTACAAAGGAAGTCAGAGCAAGTAGATCATCAAACTGTGCATTTGAGGCCTGGATTTAGATCAAGTGAATCCATCCTTCAGGCTAGAGAGAACTGAGCAAATTATAAGCTGAGCAAATAACGTTTAGAAAGTAGAGGAGCATGGGGGAAATGAAGCACCATCCATTCCTGAAACTTTAAAGTTGCCTGCAAAACTGAAGTAAACATGTATTAGCACAGAAATGCTGTTACAAGAATAAATGGTTGAGTATTATGTTGGTAAATGAATAGTTGAGTACTAGGTTGGCGAAGGCTGTGTAGTTATCTAGGCAGACTTTTATTGCCTGTCAAGTCTGTGTAAAACCACAAAGTCGAAGTCTGTGCTACTGGTAGGTGCTTTTTACAGACATGGAGGAGGACAGCTTCCAACCCTGAAGAGCATATGATCAAAGAAGTGGTAAGGGATGCAACATGGTGTTTCTCAATATTTTTTTTCCTGTTCTTTCTTTCCCCTTGCTCTCTCTCAAAAGGTTTTGGTGCCTTGCTGGTTTGTTGCCTACTAATTCTGTAGTAGCAAATATTTATTCTATCTCAGATTCTGGTCTATTAAGTTTAATTTTACACTTAGCCACTATTCATTAACACCCACTGTACTTTCATTTCTAAAATAGGTTATTGAAAAAATATTAGCAGTTAATTTTTTGACTTACAGGTTTGTCATATAACTACTGGATTGGACTCACATGCAAAAAGTTTAAATGCTTTCTCTCAGCTTTGGAGGATTCAAAATAATTGAAGGCTGCTATGCCTGTGCTGGAAAATTCACTGCTGCTTTTACTTCAACTTTGCTCACTGCTGAATATGGATTAAAATTTTGATTAGACCTAGAAGGAAAGAAAGTATTAGTGACATGCTGTGAAATCAGACATGCCAGTTGAAAAGTAGGGTTTGGAAGACGATACTCTTATCCAGTGCATTATAAATACAAAAAGGACCTTTGCCCACCATTAGTCCCTCCTCCCCACAGCCAGATTGCCAGGGCCAGCAGAGATCTTTCCCTCCAGATACTTCGAGCATACTGTGGTTCTAATAGACACATCACAGTAAGAGCCACTCATTCCTACTTCCTAGAGTTCAAGCAGTGATGAGAGGAGAGGGGTCTGGTAGGGAAACTACCATGTGCTTTGGTTTGTCCAGAAAATGTTGTCTTTCTGGTAGCTAAAGGTAAATAAAAGGCTTCCTTGGATGTCACAAGACAGGATCCCAGTCCTCCACTGTGACACCAAAAAGGGAGAAAACAGGGCAGCCTGGGATGCTACCAGTGAGATAGGGTTTACAACCCAGCAGAGCAGGGATGGATGTTTGTTGAGGTGCCCATGCCTATCTGTTCTAGGGCCAGCAAGAAACTGTGGCCTGGTTCTGAGGTGTCTCTGGTGACCAAAAATGTATTTTATTCCCTTAAAATACTAACATGTATAACTCTAAGTACATTTAATCTGTCCGGATTACATCAAAGGTTTAAGGCTGTATTTTGCTGGGGAAAAAGGAAGTTTGAATATATTAATTGTAAAAAGATCCCTTCAAGTCCATTCAGCAAGCTTACCTATCCTTTCCTTCCCACTTGGTATAAATCACATCCATGCATAAAACCTAGCTTGACTAACTGGCAGGTACTTGAGGTTGTGCAGTGCATGTTTCAACAAAACAAAGTTGTGTTGTCAAATAAATACCTTACAATATGCATTTCCAGGTTTTCCCAGGTTGTATCACCTGATTCCAGATGGGGAAATTACCTGCATTAAGATCAGCCGTACCGATCCCCATGAAAATCTGGCCATTAGGATTGTGGGAGGCAGTGAGACCCCTTTGGTTCACATTATTATACAGCATATTTATCGAGATGGGGTAATTGCCAGAGATGGAAGATTGCTGCCTGGAGACATGATACTAAAGGTACAGTACTGTGGAGGTATGAGATAAAAATACCCTGACAAAGAATAAGATGGTTTAAGTCGATCATGATGAGATTTGCAATGTTGCATGCAAAAAGATGTTCTAAAGTTCAGAGCACCACCTGTAAGGCACTATGATTTCCTAGCTTTTGCTGACCCCAGTGGTCAGCAACCCCCACCCTCAAAGCTGAGGACACTTGAGTCATGCCAAGGTTGTGCCATGCCTTCTGCTTTATGTCAGACAGACTTGGCCAAAGGGATTTCCCAGGATCACGATGTGGCCATACTTCACTCTAGCAGTGAATAAAAATGCTGCTGGATGGTGGTTCCCAGTGGCAGCTGGATAAGCATCCACCACCCAGCTGTGTGTTTCAGGGAGCCTTTTTGTCCTGGTGCCAGCACAGAGCAGCAGAGTTAATGGCACCACTAAGACAAAGCTGTCCCTGCAGGGCACATCCAGACTGCACAATGAAGCTGTGACTGTAGCATGGATGGGCCCAGCCTGGCTCTTCCCAGCCATGGCTGACTGCCCAGGATTTACCAAGGATTCCTGTGAATTTCAGCCCCATCCTGGTGCAGCCCATGCTGTTTGTGATACCCAAGGTAGCAACTTAAAGTTATTTGAGCTGTGTCTTTCTGAGTGCAGTCCGCCCCACCAGACTGCAGCAGAACAGCCCTGTTGTGCACACATAGGAAATCTGCAAAAGCAAACACCAGCCAAATGCTTTTGTCCATGCTGGGGAGTATTTCTCTTGCATTTTGGAGGTGTTTCTTAATATTTAAATGGTTCAACCTGTGCAATGTAAAGCTACATGGAAATATCTTGTCTGATTCAGGTTTTCTAGCCAGTGATGAAATACAATCTTGCAACTGGTTTTCATTTAGCAATACGAAGTATGATGCCTAGTCACTCTTACATATGTGAACATGATGGGATTGAGTGGAAACTCTTTTTTCCTCTTTCATTTCCTCAGCCAAATTTAAAAAGTGGTAGTTACACAGTTTTACTGTCATCCGAATTAAATCTTACCTGGAAAACATTGAGAAAAAAAGGAAAGTCTGATTCTCTGGTGTGGTAAATCAGCATAATTGTTAGTAAATATCCAGGGCATTTAAACTTCTGCTTGAGGCTCTTTCCTTTTTTGTAATTAGAGATTCATTAGTGAAGAAAAATGTTTTTTACTGTACTGAGAACAGCTAGGAGATAAAGAAAAGAAAGAGTAGGAAAACAGTGGGAGTGAAAGGAAAGGTTGGCAAGGCAATTTGATATCAGAAGCCTGTGAAATATCACTAAGATATATGAAAGGATATTGAAGCTTGGGAAAGAGCAGTAAGAAAGATGATAACTAACATGTATATCTGGAGACTATCAGGGAGAAAGGGGAAGAAAAAAGGACAGAAACTGTCTGTGCAGCACATCCTTTCCTTGGGGGGAAGATTGTTCTGCACCGCAAACTTGGCCTCCTATGTGACACAGTTTGAAATAGCACATGTCACTTCATATGAAGACATTTGCCTATATAGATCTGCCCTCCTCAGTGCCAACTCAGAATAGACCATCTTTCTGCTGCTGATTTACACTTCTCTATTCCAGGTAAATGGCATGGACATCAAAAATGTGCCTCACAACTATGCCCTGTCAATCCTGAAGCAGCCCTGTCATGTGCTCCGACTGACGGTGCTCCGAGAGCAGAGGTACCGATGCCGAAACAGCGGACTTTCCCTTGATGCTCACTGCAATAGGGATGACAGCTTCCACGTCGTGCTGAACAAGAGCAGTCCAGATGAGCAGCTGGGAATAAAGCTGGTCCGCAAGGCCGATGAGCCAGGGGTATTTATTTTCAACTTGCTGGAAGGTGGCATGGCTGCCCGTGATGGACAGCTGCAGGAGAATGACCGGGTGCTGGCCATCAACGGGCACGACCATCGCTACGGCAGTCCAGAGAGCGCGGCCCAGCTGATACAGGTTTGTCATCCCCACTTTAACCACGGGGTGCAACTGTGCAAAACTGTGCAAAAACCAAGCAGTGTTTTTTCATCACCCATTGCAAAGCAGGGGCCAAACACTCAATATGTGTATTTGGAAGAGGGAAGGAGTCAAGGCTGGATGGGAATTTACTCCTCTGAAATCTCCTTGGTTTTACTGTGGGGGCGAGTGTGAACATAGGCATGGACTCTCACAGAGGTGCCTGCTACCATCAGGTTTTGGAACATATAGATCAATGCAAACGTCTGTATACTCTGATCACCACCAGAGTGATGCTAGCTGCCAGAAGGCATGCCAGCCTGCACTCTGGCAGCACGGGTTCCAGCAGAATCCTGACTCCTCTGGCTCAGAAGGAGTCACAGTGCTCTCTGGTTCAGCCCTGGAGCAAACCAGAGTAGCCTAAGGCAGAGGATGGCATGTTTCAGGATGAGCAGACTCAATGATTTCCCATGGATATGGTTTACAAGTGAAGGTAGTCTATACCTCATAGATATTTCTTTCTTAAATCCAGTATATGGAAATCCAGATGTTTTGGAAAAATTGATCTGTATCTGTTGTTTTTATTAATCTCTGTTTAGACTCACGTGGAGTACTAAATGAGTGCTAACACAGAACTGTCAGATGAAAAAAAACCCATGCCTTTCTCAGCTACAAAATTGGTCAGCTTCTGCCTAATTTTCCCTCCAGAACCTATTTGGGTTTTTTGTTTACAGACTATGTTTTTAGAAAACTTCAACATAAAAAGGAAAGCCAAGAATCTTTTGTTGCTTTTATCTCATATTTATAGCTGTTATTCTACTTGTGCAATTTTGAATGTCATTTGGAGGCATGTAGACTGTTCACGTACTGAACAATTTCATGGGCTTCCATAACAAGATGTCAAATCAGGCCAGCTGCTTCTTCTTTCTGACAGGTTTAATCAGGGTAATATCAGTCAGACTGAAACAAACAGTCAAATCCATGCATTTTGTAGAAAGGATTCCTCTGTTAGCATAGATTCACAGTTGGTTGTAGCCTACTTTTATTGTGAAGTTCATAGCATAGGTGAAGAAAATGTCATCCCCTTACATAATGTCAGTTGTTGAAATTCTGGTCCAGCATCTTTTTGATTACCTTACGTAGCTCACTAACTGGGAACAGAAGGCAGAAGGGGGAAGGGGGAAGGTTTAAATTCTCTGAGGGCAACAAGTCTGGAATGAAAGATTTTCTAAAAAACTATCATTCTTGGAACAGTTCTTTATGGCTACAAAACAAGGCATCAGTACTTCATAAGCAAAAAACACATTAAATGAAACGGAAAAAATTACTAACAAGAGTATTCACATACAAGTGTTTAAAAGTGCAACTAAAGCCCTTATTGGTCTCCAAAGAGTGGATGTTAATTATAATAATGCTTGAAATGTACACCAGTCCCTGGGAATTTAAAGAAGCCCATCAAAGGGGAAACTCAGGTTTCCAAGCAGCCAGGATTACATTGCATGGATGTGAGCTCTATGAATCACATTTGTCTAATGCAAAATTCCTGGAACCTGTGTCTTTTTTGTTATGTTTTTCATCAATTATCATTTGCCTTTCCTGTTTCCATGTTATGCCAGAGAAAAACCTTTATACTGAAGCTACAAGTGTTTTGCATTTTCTTCTTACACGAAGGGCTATTTCACTGTGTCCTCTGATTTCCCAACAGCATTCTTCCTGCCTGTTGAGAGTTCAGCGTGACACTTGCAGCTCATTGAGGTCTTCTAATTTATGGTGGTGAAAGCTACAAATACACCATCAGTTTCTTTAAAAACAGAAGATTCACTAAAAGGTGCAGTGGCTTGTGAAACTAAGCACAGATGGAAGACTGTCAGATTTCTGTGTAATCTGATTCTTTTTGACTTTTAAATAATGAATAATGGAGACAAATCTGATTCTTGAGGCCTATAGAAACTATACACTAGCATATGTGAAGCAGTTGTTAATCAGTAGATTAGATGTCTGGCTGTTTATAAGCTCTAAGCTCTGTCACAAGAACTGAAATGAAGAAAACGTGTAAGTGCTAATTAGGAGCGTGCACACATCATAACACTTGGGAATTTGCTGCCTCCTGTTTGTCACATCATCTTAAGCCATGGCCTTGTGTCAGAAGTGGCACTTCTAATCGAAATAACGAGACATTCCACATCTGTTTTTCATGAGAGTGACAAGAAAAGGAGCAAGGTAACAGATACGGGGTGTTTGTGGGCACATCAAGCCAAGCTACATGGGCTGAGTCAGACTTTACTGACCCAGATGTTCACCCTCCTCCTCACCTCCTTCCCCCACCATAGTTCAGAGCAGCTGCTAGGAACAGATGAGCAGCTCTTCTTCCCAACAACTGCTTCTGACAAGCAGGTTGTGATGTGGAGCATATCCGTGCTCCATCGTCCCTGCGAGAGATGGGGCAGCTTCTGCCAAGAGCAGTCCTGCTGCCTCTTTCTAAGATGCAGTTACCTACTAGATGCTCAGAAGTTGCCACAGTGTCTCTGCCATCCTGCTTGACTTGCCTTGGCTGTAACAGATTTTAATTCTAGTAGATTGTTTCAGCTCTTACTTGCACTCGGTATCAAAGTTAACCTCCTTTCTTTAATTTTCACTTCAGCATATAATACAGAGAAAGAATTGTGGGAAGAGCCACTGGTAAGAGGGAGGGAGAGATCAGAATGAATCAGCAATAAATAATATGATCAGTAGAAACATTAATGGGTTTTCATATGTATGTAAATACAAAAGCTGTTCTTGTTGTTTGGATAACTTTCTAAACCACTCTGACTTCTGAGAAACTACTCAGCTTGACTGGCCTGTAGACAAATGTGCAATTGCAACAGACACTCTTGTTGAACTTTTGCTAGTTGTTCTGGGAGAATTAATCATGTTTTACAACCTTTCTCTAAATAACCAACTTTGAGGCTTACCACGTGGCAGCACATGAACTTCAAAATAAGTTGCGTTAAGTTGAAACTGTTCATTTTAGAGAAAACTGTATTTTCATAAGGCCACATGCCCTTGGGAGGTTTAATCTTGTATTGTTCAGTTCTACCTCAGTCATATTACAAACTAGGGACCAGAGTGGTTTCCTTTCTCCCAGCATACAGAATTCTGCTTTTGGGTACCAGTTGAGTCCAGAGTCCATGAATTAATATTCCATAAAACAGATCTTAAAAATGCATAGAAAGTTATTTTGAAATAGGTGTGTATGCACCAAATGAATATATTATGAATATCATATCATATATTATGAAGCTGTGAAGATTTGAGTTTCTAGTCAAAAAAATAGCATCCCCCAAGATACTGGGAAAGTAACAAAGACGTGCATATTTTTTACTTCACTGAAAAGAGCATGGTTTGAACATGTGTATTTCAAGCTTGAAGTTGGAGGTTTAGGAGAGGTAGGTTGCTTTTTCTTAACTAAAATGACATTTTTCCAAAGCTTTTTTTAACTCTCAGCTACAGCTATTGAATTCAGCTCCAGAAAGGACAAACCAAGCTATAAAAACAAAATTCCCAGAAGCTTCCTCTGGCTTCTGTTAATTGTCTGTGGGAGATTTGATTTCAATAGCGCAACTGGATCTGGGTTTGGTTTTAAGCTGCTTTTTCAATGCCAGCTTTCCTTGGAGCTTCTCCCCAGAGAGAAGTGCCACCAAGCGAGCCAGGATGTCTGCTGCCCCTGGGGCTGCAGTTGCAATGCTTGTTGGTACTGCAGCCCCAGGGGCATCAGGCCTCCAGATGTGTTTGTGGGGGGCTTCACACTGTATAACCTGAGAGCAAGCAGGCAGGAGTCCCTCTGCAGACTCGTCATTAATGGCCCCTCCTTCCTGGCACAACAGCAAGGTCTTTAGCCTAGAGAGAAGGAGATTAGGGGATTAATTTTTGCATCTTGTGAGTATACTTCTATAGCATTGAGGTTATTTCTACACTGTTCTTCATTTTAGTTCAGTATATTTGTTTATGACAGGCATCTATGGTTTATCTGGGTAAACCCCACTCCCTCTCAGCTTTATCTGTGTATCACTGTTGTCTTGAACAGATTCATATGAGCCTCACTGAGGGGCAAATGAAGCCGTTTGCTTCTAGGGATACAGTACTGATTTAACAAGACAGAAAAAACCCCACCTGTACGCAGAACTAACATTAATATCAGGCACACACACAGAGCCCCTTAAAAATAACAAGCAAACATTACCTCAGTAGAAGCATTGCAGCATCTCTTAGGCACACAAGTACCCTGACTGCATTGAGAAAAAAAGGCCTGGAAGTTCTTTGAGCGTGGGTTGCTTTTGAAACTGCTCTTCCTAGAGTGAGAGTTTGAGCTACTTTCCCATACTAAACTCCATTGCCCCGTGTGCTTCCTTATGCCTACCCTCTTTCTCTGTGCTCTGATGCAGTAGGATTTTATTTCACAGAATAAAATTCGTTTTCTCTGTTACTCTAAGCTTCCTTACATTTGTCATGCTCATTGCATGCAGGTGGACTTAATTACATTGTTTATTCCCCACTTTCGCTGGGAAAGGCCTAAGCACATACCTGGTTTCAGGGTTAATTGCACCTTTTTCAGTTTTCCCATCCATTAGACAGCAACAGCTCTGGTAGTCTGTCTGTCTCTCAACCAGACAAGTAGATGGCAGGCAAATCGCTGCTTTGCAGTGGTATACATAGGTGTAGGTAAGAGCTGATCAATACTCACTGTGGTGGATCACTGCTTCCAGCCAAATTTGGGGCAGGTAGAAAGGATTTTTTAGAGTTAACACCAAATTTTCAAGAGAAATATTAAGTAGCTGGCAGTAAACTTTTATGAACTTCATTGACCTGAACTGATGCTACTGCTTTATGTCATAGCAACCTCATTAATGGGAAATCCAACCAACATTTAAGTGGTTCCTGCATTTCACAGACACTCTGGGGCTGAGGTGCAGGGGTTTGTTGCACTGGGGCCGTGGGATTCACACTGTGCCTCTTCCCGCAGGCCAGCGAGAAGCAGGTTCACTTCGTCGTGTCGCGGCAGACCAGGCAGCAGACCCCCGACCTCTTGCAGGAGACGGGCTGGAGTTACAGTGCTGGCAGCTCCCAGCCTTGTCCCGCCGAGAGAAACAACCCCGGCAAGGTGAGGGCACTTGTGTGGTGTCTCTGCCATCCATGGGACAGGGAAATGGGAGGGCAGCTGGTGTTTCATGTCTAAGGGTGTTACCTCTGGCTTCTGTCACCAGAAACAGCATGTCTTACTTGGCAGTGGAAACACAAAAGCTGTGCTGCTCGTTATTCATCCACTGGTTCTGCCCTAACTGCCTGGCGTGGGGAGGGAAAGAGATGGGCAGTGGGGGGGCAGGTGCTGATGTTCACACAGTATCCTGGCCATGGCCACAGACCTGACCAGCAGTGTGAACCAGCAGAGGACAATGTGCTCCAACAAAAAGAAAATTTTTTCTGAAGTTTCTCCATCTGTAGCATAGTCTTCAGACAAAAAGCTTTCGCATGCTAGCCTGAAAGATTCCTATAAGCTACTTGAAAATTATAGTCATCATTAGGCTGTTGCTTATTTATTAAAATGCCCTGGCGGCTGAGAGCATGAGGACTTTCTGTGGAGCTTTAGACCCAAAGCATGTTTGTTCTGCTCTGGCAGCACCTGGAACTTGGATGGTGTGGGGTCTGCAAGGGCTGTTGGTGTGCAGCACCCAGCCCAGGGACACAGCACAGAACAGCCATCTCACCCAGATAATGCTGTGGTTACCAAACTGTCCCCCAGCTGCCCCTGTGTACCTGGTCAGAGCATGTGTTTAGTGCATCTAGACTCGCAATATTCTCTTTGCATAAGGCAGAGAGATGGTGATGCTTAAACATGTGAGGTTTCAAGTAGGAACCAAGACAGCTAGAGTTTTGAAAATATGTTTTCTGAGCTTGCTCAGTGCTATTCTTTCCACTTCAGAGCAAGGCATGTCCGTGCAGAAACTAAATTTGTTTATTCACTAAATTTGAAGCCACATGTCTGGCTAATTTACATTAGTCACCCTGAGTGTCACCACTTATGCAAACCCATGCAAGCTTGACCCTGGCCACCGGTGCCAGGGGTGTATCCGGGAGGTGTGCAGGCAGGGCTTAAGTTCATCCTGCTTGATGGATAGCCAGTTGTGTCCTTAAAGGGACCTCTGGACCAAATAACACAGCTGTTTCCAGGAGGCAAGTCTACCTCTGGATTTTACAAGCATTAAAATATACCCATTATTACCAGTCTTTTAAAACTACATTATTCAGTGTTTTTATGTGTTAAAAATGCTAGTATATATTTACCTATTTTTAGTTTTCCTTTTCCACAAAGTCACAATCACAGCTCTTGTTAGGTGGGATCAAATTAGCAGGAGTTAAAGCAGAAAGCAGTCAGTGTTCAGTAGCTACTACCAAGTAGCAAGTGGTGCCCAACTAATCATTCATCTGCAAGGCATTACTTTCTAATGAAGCAATGATTTCCTTAGGAAGATATGTGTAGGACAGCAACTAGCTTGTGTTGCTATTGTGTGCTTCCTAGGGAAGATCCAAGCACCTGCTAACTCTACCATGTTGGTCTGAGTAATTAATTGATACCACATGGGATTATTTGGGAACACCACTTGTCTCTCTCCGCCCTGAGATCATCATTTTCTCTTCCCGTACCAAGAGGCGTTGGATGGGAGTACTTGGTAAGTCCAACAATATTTTGGGTAGCTGCGAGATTGAAGGCACAGTGTTGGCTTTGTAACAGTCCTTTAAAGACTAATGAGTAAGTGCTATAAAGACTAATGAATAATCTCTTGTTGTGTAGGCCACAGCTTTTAGGGGGATTTCCAGTTTTCCACAAGAGACGAATACTGTATAAGCACATGAGCGGGTGTACTGCTGGGAGCTTCTGTCCAATGCCACCATTTGGGCACTTTCCAGGGAAGATCACAGCCAAAAAAAGAAAATTCTGAACTGTTCCTACCTCCTTTTAGCTTTGTCTATCTAGTAGAGGGCTTCTAGCAGAGAAAATGCTCTGGCAATAGATCAGCAGATTGGTACAGCCAGTAGACACAATGAGCTTCAGGCACTGTAGACTTCTGGTCTGATACAAACATTACTGTAATGTTAGTTGCCCTTTTATAGGGCATGGCTGTGTCAGTTTAAATATTCCATGATATTTTGCTGAAGGTTTAACTGAACATAATTTGCAATTCAAGATCTTTAAACTGGCTTTGAAAGATTTAAAAAATATTATTTATTTTAAATAGGCATTAGTGGAGGAGTAATGCTTGCAAGCCTAGGGCCTGTACAGTGTCCTAATGCAGCACATGCTCCTGCCCAAGAACCAAGGTAATGCTTGTTGGCTGGACCTCACTGTCAGGGTAGTCTCCTTTTTGTGTGTGTGGTTTGATGAGTCTGCTACCTACTGCCATCAGTGGGATTGCTTTATTATATGTGATTAATAGAGGATTGCTAGCTGCCTTGATTTCTGGTTAATTTTAAGGTGTTTTTTGTCCCCTGAGCTTACTGTAGAAGGTGATATTAGATGGTCAGGAATGCTCTCTTTGAGGGAAACTGCTCTCACTGTGGAGCATATATGTATACATGGGCTGAAATCTGCTCTCAGCCCTTGGCTGTCTTCAGCATCAGGGATAAACTCTAGCTTCCAGCAGCCGTCTGGCTCATGCCGTGGCTCAGGAACCACTTTGGGCCAAGCTGTTGGCCTCAGGACAGCCAACCCCAATCTGTACGGCGTGAGGAGGTGCCTCTCTTTCAGGCCAGTGGCCACAGGCCCACAAGGCTCTGGATAAGAGGATGATCTCTTGTGACCATGTCCTTCTCTGGTGGCAGCAATGCCAGGTGTATGGTGTGCCAAGAGATTGGTCCTGCCCAGGGTCTCATGGATCTGTTTTCCTCTGTACAGAGACTGGGAAGCACAACCCAAACTGTTCTGGCTTCTGCCTGGATTCAGAAGAGAGATGTCACAAACACTTTCTTGTGCAGCTGAGGTTGTGAAGCCAGGCTCTAATGCATAAATAGGCCTGATTCAATTCCTTTGAAGTCACTGGGAGCTTTGCCATTAGTTAAATAGCACTTGTTTTTAATTGGAACTGTTTTCTTACTTCTTTCAAATTAATTGTCTAGTACTTAAAGCAAAGAAAATGTTGCTGGAGCAGGCAATGTTTCCTGACCATATGAGCAGGTTAACCTTCAGGTGAAGCACATTTTCCAAACAGACACAGTGGTTTTTTGCCTGCAAGACACGTGTCATGGCTTTGATGTTGTGATAATCTGCTGTAAATATTTATTTTCCAGTAAATATACAGAAAAGGAAGAAAAAATAAAAAGAGGAGGAGATGAACTGTTATGTTTTTCTTCTCCTGACCTCCAAGGTCACTTCAAAATGACAGAGAAGGACAATTGTTTAAAAGAGAATGCACTGAAATGCAGTCACTGATAAACACTGCCTTTTAACTGGTTTACTTGCTATAGATTATACCTCCAAGCAAGTTCTACGTGTGTTTACTAAAAAAGGCTTTACTTTCCTTTCATCATTGCCTTCATCTCAGTCAAGTCACCCCAAATCCCTTCTGTCTGCAGCCATGTAAAAAATGACATGGGAAAGAGTAGCTTCAAAGGAAAATTGGTCCTTTGTGGTTCAGCATACAAGTACTGGTACTTCTATAATTCTTCATTGAAGAGCAAGACAATTTTTTCCCAAGCACTACTTTGAAATCTTTCTCTCTGTGCTGATTCCTCAAAAAATAGTTATAAACCAGCTAATGCTCTAATGTTTTTGTTGTCTGAGACTGGATGTATGCTGCATAAGTAATAGGACTGCTCTCTCACTCAGAGCCACAAATAGAATCCCAATTTCATGTTTTGCTACAAAATTTCAGATTGCAATTTTGTGAAAATTAGTAGTGCCCCTATCCCACATGTTTCAGAAAGAGGCATTTTCCCAATGGAAAGCCATTCCTTTTCAAGGGAAAAAGGATATTTTTGCAAAACATGGATGAAACATTAAGTTTAATTTGCATAAAGATAGAACTACTATGTTTAAAATATTTACACCTTAAAGACAAAGGTGAAAGGTTAAAATTATCTGGATCAGAACATAAAATTTATCTGGAACAGAATATTTTCTGAAGGTTTTAAAATCTTCAGAAATTCTTAGGTTTTTTTGCAAGCCCTAAGCCAAATTACTCTGACATACCATGGACCAGGTCTAATATGTCCAAACAACTGCGTTTTCTCCCAGAGACTGAGAGAATTCCTCTTTGCACCGAGCTCTTTGCCTTTTTGTTTCTGGAGCTCTGTGGCAGCTACTGTTCATCTGCTCAAGCACGGAGAAATCCTTTGCTAAGCTTCTAGAAGGTCCTGTGTTTTGTTGTTAACATTGCATCACAGAAATCTTGATGTGGAGTTAGTTCCACAAAAAAAAAAAAAAAAACAACACAAATTAAAGACATAATCTGCCCTACTGCCATAAAAAAAATTCTTGCCATAATCTTCCTTTGTCCATCATTGTCACTCAGGGAGATGTTGTGGATTCATCTGCTCCACTTTCCTTGCTGCTGGCCCAGGAACCAATGTAAAATGTCTGTGTGAGATGTCAGATTCTAGGAAGAGATTAATGTGGCTTTAAATGAGTTTTATAGATTATTTTTGCATATTACGAATGTGAGGTCACATTTGTGAATAAGAAGAGTCTTTTAAATATGTGTTTGAAATGTATTTAGAAGCATGCTATTCATGCTATCCACTATCCACATTATCCACTCCAGGCTATATGAGCCTGGAGTGGATAATGCTGTTCCTGCAAGAGGGGCTGGGGTTGTCAGGAGTTGATGTCAGGAGCACTGCTTATGAAATACTTAGGGAAAGCAAAGCAATTAACATTTAAATCCAGATTTTATCTGCCTTTCAAACTCTTCTGTAAGAACTGAGTGTGTGGTAAACATGATATTCAGTTCACAGGTTTTGTTGGACCTTGCATTGCAGTGGTTCTCCATCCTGAGGGCACCTGTGGGTTTGTTTCACCCTCACTCATGCACTAGTTATTGCATGACCAGCTGTGTCTATTTAACTTTTCCTGCTAAGGGGCAGAAATATAAGGATGGCTGTCCCGAAGTGACCCTTCAAGCATAAGCACTAAGAGCATCCTGGAAATGTCCTTCTCTTTTCCTGAACAGAAACACTTATTCTTCAAGTGTATTTCCACCCATAACTTACACAGAAACACAGATATCTGGAAGATCAAATGTAATATGTCTCTTCTAATATGTCCCCAATGGTTTCATTCCTCAAACCCAAGAGGACTACTTCTCACTAACTATACAGATGATGCTCAGACTGCGAGCAGTAAGACAAGAAGCACAACCTGATAGCCAAAGATATGATGACCACTAGTGATATTATTATCAAGAATTTTTTTTCTTTAAAATCAAATTCCTTATTTACATTTCAAGGACCTGATTCTATTAGCCTTAGCACAAAAGCAGCTCTGGTTTCTGTGGGAGCAGTGCCTGACTTTACCTATTAAAGCACAGTTATCCTGGTGGCAGCTCTGACTGCAGATGCTTAAGCCCCTGAGGGAGTCCTGCCTGCCGTCAGGCCAGGTGGCTGGGAAGTGTCTTGGTGTTACTTCCATGAATATTTGTTTTGATAGAAAATGCCAAAGCTGTCAGGGACGTTGCCATGCCCACAAACTGTTGTTGCTATTTCCTCCATCACAGAGCACCCTTCACACTGTCACCTGTCATGAGAAGGTGGTGGCTGTCCGGAAAGATCACACAGAATCACTGGGAATGACTGTGGCAGGTGGAGCCTCTAACCGGGAATGGGATTTGCCTATCTATGTGATAAGTGTGGAACCTGGAGGAGTGATCAGCAGAGACAGCAGGATAAAAACAGGTAAAAAGGGAGATTATGAAAGCCTGCTTTAAATCAAGAGCTTCTTTTGAAAACTGAGGGATATTGAAAGAGCTTCACAGTCTGACATCTTCAGCAATCCTATGGATTTTGGCATGTATCAGATTATAGGGTCTCAAGTCAGCTACCAGAAAAGGCATAATATGCAGCCTAGATGATAATAATAATCTCTGTGAAGTAGGATGTAGGAACATTCTGGTAGAAAAAAAAGAAGATAAATAGCTTTTCACAGGAAAGTTAGCTTGTACCACCATCTCCTAACTCCTGACACATTCATTGTGCAACCTTCATGTGTTTTTAAAGTAATTTTTTGTGCTTATTTGTCATTGCATTCATGAATTTGAATGAAATATACAGGAGCAAAATTGCCATTATATATGAAGCCACATTAGAGGCTCAACATCATGTCTGGAAACATTGGCTTCCTAACCCCATTTAGCTACTGATGTAACAGAGTGATAAAGCTAGTAGTTGCTCCCCTTCTGCATGAATAAGCTTTTAGAGCAAGATGAGGACCATATTTTATCAGTTTTATCAGATTTTTTGGGAATAGCTGGGCAGCAGAGGAAAGATGAAACTCTCAGGTTTCAGGATGTTGCATCTTCAAGAGCCAAGTCCCTCAGGAGCTTGCATCCAGCAATGACACAGCTCACTTACCCTTCATCCCCTATGCTCTCCTTCAGTCCAGTCACTGCCTGGAAGCTGGAGGGAAATCCTGAGTTTGAGGGAAGTGAAGGCACCCAAAAATGGGACAGAAGAGCTGCAACTCAGCCAGACCCTATGAGCCTGGGTCTCAGTGCCCAGCACTGGCACACATGGGAACTTCCTCTTTCTGTCTGCTCAACGAAGCCCATATGAGAATACAACAACAGGAGCAAAACAGCAGGTTTCCCCTTTCCTCCTGCTGGGAAATGACTGCCTCTCATTGGGATACACTTTCCAAAAAATACTCATCATGAGGCAGCATGGAAAACTCAGCCTAGTTAATTTGATAAAATTAGAAACAAATGAATATGTGATGTTACAATAGGGCCATAGGCCTCTGATTTAGAGCAGCTCTTAGGCTGTTGTCCTTCTCATTGAGGACAGACCACAAGAAGAGGTTAATGTTCATTTGCAGTGCCTGGACTGCCAGTGATACATCCCTGCCTGGAGAAGCATCCAGGCCAAGCAGAGGGCACCCAGGAAAGCCCCAGGAGCCTGCTTTGAAGCGTAGCAGAGCACTTGGCACTGTGGCTGCTTGCATGACATTAGTGATGTCTTTATTGTTCTTCCTGTAGTAATTGAGGTCATCTTTGCATTTTTCTCTGTGGCTGCTGTGCCTATATTATAAGTAAGGCACACAGAAAGTTGGTTTGGCTTGCAGCCATTCAAACAGTTATTAACATGAAAATAATAATATGTTATTCCACAAAGCAAACTAGGAAGAGCCAGTTGGAGTGGCAGTCCTCAGCTAAGGGAGAGCTGGGAGAAGAAACATCATTGAGCTGCCAGGTTTCAAGCTTAGGTTGAGTACAAATGTTGTTAGCTGGAAGTGGGCTCCAGAGACCCGGACCAGTACTAGGCACCAGTACCAAAGCTTGTTGGTACAGCAGGACCCCAGCTGTTTGTTCAGCTCCAGATGCAGGACATGACGTGGAAAGAAACCAGGACAAATCCTCTGTCCAGCCACGCAAAGTTTCTGTGTACAGGAATCTAGAGCCTTCCGTCATGCCTGTGGCATGTTTACTAGCATATGCTTCACAGCCACGTTAAACGATAGGATTAACAAAAAGCCTTGTCAGGCAGCCAGTTCTTGGCCATGGACTTGACTCACTGGTTTGTGGAGGTGGGGAGGGGATCCTGGAAACACTTGCAGGGTTTTTTATCATCTGCTTTATTGGTCTCAGGTGACATCCTCCTGAACGTGAACGGCATTGATCTGACGGGAGTCAGCCGGAGTGAGGCCGTCGCCCTGCTGAAGAACACCAACTCCTCAGTGGTGCTCAAAGCCCTGGAGATGAGAGCATGCGAAGCCCAGGAAGAGCGGGGTCACCTACCACCCCCTGAGGACACACAGGTGACCTCCGAGAGCAGCGAGTGGTCACCGTCCTGGGTTATGTGGCTGGGGTTGCCACGGTAAGTCCACAGATTGCAACCTCTTGCTGAGGGGGAGTGGGAGGAAAGATTTGTATTTTCTGGCAATTCTTTCTTTTGGCTTAATTCATTGCACTGACATCTTAATTAAATCCAGGCTCTGTCACTGACTTGACTCTAAATACCTCCCTTTTGTAAATGGGTATGCGTACATGGCAAAATAGACGTGTGGTTCCCCTTGTGAGGGAGGATAGGATACTGAATTGTTTCAGTCTTGTAAACATATCTGGTACCTAGGGAGGGAAAGGAAAATCTTGCATGGATACAGGAGCTTGCTGAACTGGAGTCTAGGCTCAACCACCCTGCAGAAGGCAGAGATACTCATCCTGCAACACTCAAGCTGCACAGCCCTTCTCCTTAGCCAAATCCAGCTGAATTGTTTGACTTTACCCAGATGTTGCAAAGTTCGTGCAGTTGGCCAGTATCTCCAAATCACCTCTTTTAACCCCACCCCCGCCTGAAAGAAGTCCATTTGTCATACACAGGAAGCAGCTGTGTTGTCATTTCAGCAAGGATAGTAAGAGCCACATCGCCTGTCGCTAAGCTCTCAGCGTGCACGGTGTAATACCTACAGCTTCCGTGACATTCCAGAAAGAATGAAATGAGGAAACATTGTGAATCTGTGAATATGCAAAGCTGGGATCACAGAGTTGAAACTGATACTCAGTTTTAAGGAATGAAGAATTTATCTTATATGTTCATCTTGACTGTACTCTTAACTCTGGCAGCAGTTCAGTATCTCTCTTTTACAGGAGGGCAGGAAAACATGGTCTGCAGAACAGGTGGGCTTTTCTCTAGGCACAGTTTCAGGACTCCTCTTCATTTCCTACTCTTGCATAACAGGTTTCCCTCTTTCTAGCTGGAGCCATTTTGAGCTCATTCACCTTGCAGCAAGGTCTGCTGTGAGGGCCAGATGTTTTTTGGGGCTTGGTCTGATGCTAATGACTGTGTAACATGTGCTGAAGCACTTCAAGAGCAGAAGGCAGGCTGTGTCTGTCACCCACAGGCATAATGTTCCTCTTCCAGTGGAGAGGACTACATTTTTATACCTGTGAAAGAAAAGCAATAAAAAGAAAATGCAGTAAATGGATGCCCCTTAACTTGCTACCACAGGCAATGGTAAATTTTCCTCACTCAGTCTCTCTGAAGACAGGCAGGCCCAGGGAGATCCTCATTCCTGCTAACTTCTTCTGCACTCCTGAGCTTGACCAGCACCACAGTGAAGGTACTAGAGCATGGGTAATGCTCTCAGTGAAGAGACAGCAAGAGATTAGAGGCCTTATGGATGCTGCAATCTGCAGTACTGAGCCTTGCCTTCTATGACCATGCATTGCTAGATGGACTGAAACAATTGCACCCTGCCTATGCCACCTTTATTGGGCTGGGTAGAAAACCTGAGCTGCCTGGTCATCATCTTCTACTCACAGCTGCCTGAAGTTCCCACTAGCTTAGCATGGTAGAGGACATGAAGGACAAAGCTTCACAGTACTGCAGGCTTGCACCCAGAGTTCAAATCAGTCAGTTCTACTCTGCAGTTTGGCAATAAAATGGGTTTTCCCATTTTAGAAGCAGTTTCTGAGCTCACTTTAGCTTTCCTCCTCTGAAGGCTGCATGTGTGAAGGCATTCCAACTCTTTTCGTCTGAAGGAAAATCAGTCGCAGTGTCAGCAAGGCTGAAGACAAGAGTTCATTGTAACCCTATCCCCAGCTGTGAGGCCATGCACAGAGCACAGCATGGCCCTTCTCCTTCAAAGAGACATGGGGACATTGGTATGCTGAGTGGGGACACTGCTCTGAACATCAGACTAGCGCCTGAGACAGGGATCAGTGCACATTAGACGTGACACTAACAAAGGTGCTCTGTTTTCTTATTAGCAGCTGATTGGCTGAGTAGGGGCACAACAGGATCAGGTTTGGGATTGCTCACTAGGTATTAGCAGACCCTTCGGTCTTCCCCAGCATAAGAATGCTCATCCACTTATTGTTCTGATTCTCCAGGGCCCACATCAGATGTCTGAAAGTCCTTCAACAAGTTCTCTCATGAGGATGTGTATCGTGTTAACTCATTGTGCTCCAGGTTGAGCATTTAACCTTCCTCTGGCTTTCAGTTTGCTTTTGGCAAGGATCACATCTCTCTAGATCCCAAGATATTGTCAGCAGTCTCATGACATTTTCCAGGCTGTTAGAAAAAATGATACTCTGTCTAAATAGATGCCTGACGAGTCCACCTTGGAAAAAGTGCCTGAAGTGCAGTTTTGGGGCAAAATGTTGAAGAATCACCTACTTTAATTAAAACAATTTACTAGAAGGACTGCTCCAAGATATGTTGAGTCTAAGAGTGTGTGGTACAGCTAATGGAAAAGTAGAAATGTCAAAATCACGATTATGCAGGATCATGCAAAGTACTTGGGAAGATGGGCTGGAAGGGGCACACCTATGTAAGACAAATTGAACAAATTGAAAAGGCAGTAAAACTGGTAGGCCAGGAACAAGCATGGTTTAAAAAAGAGGAGGCTGGCTAGTAGATTATTTAAATTCTTTTGAGAAGGGAAAGATGTGGCTTAAGACAAGCCCTGGCAGTGCAGTGTCTGTATCTGTTCACAGCAAGCAAGGTAGGGTGTTCAGAGGCAGCTTGACCTCACAACTTAGAGTGGCATGTTCAGGCTCAGGAAACTGGGGGGACAGGAGACTCTTTCCTTCTGTGTTCCAAATCCATGAAATTCTGATGAAGATCCTGTGAATGGTACCATCAAATGTACTGAGTTGAACTAAACACTAGAGCATGTCTCCAGACTTCTGTCCATGACCAATGAAGTAGAAAACAGGCTAACATTTATAATAATTACATGATTTAAAGTAGCTTACTGTAAATGCCTGATTTTCCATACTAGGACAGAACTCTTCCTTTCCCAGGGACTGCATGTATATTACAGAGATGGGTACAGACAAGAGACACAAATATTGAGAGTTAGGGAATTATATCATTTTTCTGGATGAAGTTGGTAGCAGCAGAATCAGACAAGTTATCTGATCTCTTGCACCAAAGCTCAAAGACTTGGAAAAGCCATCTTGCTAATTTAACATTTGTGGATCTCACTTAAATTTTGTCCTTTTCATGTAAGATCTTAGAATTAGTTTTCTCACTTTTGTATGGCTTAATAATACATAAACAGCTCCTCTGTTCTTTCTGTAGTACGATCCAATACGTGGTGGTTATAAAATACGTGCACATGTGCATCTGACATCTGTCAGAACTTGGCCTGCACGCAAGCGGAGGGGCTGCGGGCTGGGCGGCGGGAGGAAACAGTGATGCAGGACCTTAAGCATTCTTGCCCGAAGACTTATTTCAGGGTAGCTAATTTAATTGTTTGTTGTTTAGGAAGACAGAACTCCTTTATTGTTGTGAAGCATGCACAAAGAAAATAACGGGGAACAGCTGGCGAAAAGAATTTCCCCAGCTCTGTGATGCTGCTTCTACCCTTGCTTGTTTTCCTGCTCTCCTTTCTTTGCTCTCCTCACATTTCCTTCCCTCAGCTAGTACTTAGAATACTTTTTAGATCATCCTGTCATAACATTTACAAACATCAGTACTTCACACAAGTGCTTTTCTTCATCTGTAAAGTGAGATGAGAGAGACAAGGTGGCCAAAGTCATTCTGCAAACCTGAGGTGGAACAAGATGTAAAACATGAAATTAGAACAGAAACACCTCCAAAGTAACTCAGTCTGGGCTGTAGGACGCCGGTGGAAACAATTCTCAAATATTACTTACTCGGCTGCCATTTGTGTACTGTAATGGGGAGGGAGGAGGGAGTTATCCTTTTCATAGCTGTTATTGTTGAAATCCTCCTGCTGGTTTTCATTCCTAGAGCATAAGGCTACTTGTGCTTTATGAAAATCAGCAGGGAATTGTACATTTAACTACTTGAAAACAGGCACTTTTAAATTCCTCATGCATCAGTACTGATGCTTAGTTGTAGTATTGCTTAGGATAGGACCCTGTGGGTAGACACTGTATATCCCCAAATCTTGTATCTGAGGCAGATTCACACATAAATTATTCCTTATCCTCATCTTCTGGAGTATTTAGCGATGATGGCAGAAGACTGTGAGCTGCTCTCTCCCAAGGAGATGGTTCTCCTTAGACCTGTTGCAGTTTAGTGGGTTCAGTAGTTTGACTGGGTCAAAACACCCAGACTGGAGCCTTCATTATCACAGAAATATCAGCTCCTCAAACACACCAAGCATCTTCATATGATTTTAGTTTTTCTCTGTGGTACTTTGTAGCTTGTCTTCATGATTAAACAGCCCTAAAAGAATGGACTCCTTCTGGGCTGCTCTTTGCTTAGGCAGAGCAGGCATCTCTGCTTAGGCACTGAACTGTTGGGAGCAAGCAGTACCTGCATTACATACAGCTCAGCTTTGCCTGCCAGCATCCTTCTCACAGTTGTGACAGCGCTGACAAACAGCACTGAGGCACTGCCATGCTTATACCTCTAGCCCATAGGGTGGAGATAAGAAAACGTTGAATTAAAGGCATCAACACATTCTAGACACTCCTTTTAAGAATCAGTCTCTAGCTAGGCCTGTGATGGGCTGGACCTGCCTGCACCAACTCCCACAGTAGGGTGAGTAAAAAGAGGAAGAGAGAGTAAACTCATCGGTCAAAAGACAGGGAAATCCCTCATTCATTATTGTTGTGGCCAAAACAGACTTGGCTGTCTTGTGAAAAGGGGAGAAAAGGGTCTTTCCCAAACTGACCATCACACCAGCACCTCTTCTCCTTTCTTCCATGTCTCCACTGCCTTCTTGTCACAGCAGATTAGACCCAGCCCCTTTGGTGAGGCAAAAGGCAGCGCAGGGGCTTGGAGTCACAACAGAGTGGGTGCTCTCTGCTGTTCCTTGGTTTCCATGTGTTTTCTCTGCTCTGGCAGAGAGAACAATCCTAATGCTATTATGCTGTGTCTAATTTACTTAAATTTATCATACACTTTGACAGCAAATATGTATTTATGCTTTCTGGACTGATGGAGACCATGCAACTAATAACCTTATAGGCTGCATGTATAGAACGCACATAAGGCATGTTTGGCTTCACTGCCTTTTATCCTCCTGTCTTTACCTGCTTCCCTACTACTTTTCTATGGCATCAGGATTTAGCTGATTACCCTTCAATTTCAGGAACGTGTTCCTTAAGGCAGTGAGTGTAGCACTGGGCAGCAAGAGACCTCTGCCCCAAAGTCAACACTGAATTATGACACTAATGGCTGAATCCTGGCACTGTTTGGTCATGACCTTGATAAGTACTATTAAATATAGAGGGTTTAAGTGATTTTGCACATTGAAGAAGTCCACAGATGGTAAAGTTATAATGCCTGGCTTCTGAGGAAGAAGCAAATGTCACCTGTTTCTTACATTAGCAACCAGTGAATTCTTGTGCAAATATTACATACCTGCCATCCTGGCAGCAGGTGAATATTTGTAGCCCCTGGGGGAGTAATCTAGTATTACTGCTGTGAAAGACAGCAAATGTACTATTTAAAACACAATTTTTAAAACACTAGGCATATCAGTCTTTAAGATAAAGGCTATTTATCCTCCTATAGAAGTGTCAGGTGCTTCTTAGAAACCTAAAAAGTCTCTGAATTGAGCTTGTAACAGTTTCCTGCTGTAGGTCAGCCTATATTTTAAGATTTGGAGTAGCAAATGTATTTTTAGTCATTCAGTAATTTCAATCATTCCTGGGGACACCACTAATGATAAGTTGATAAAGTACTACGGACAGAAATTTCTATCATTCACTCTCTAACAAATGGAATTAATTTGGCTTTAAAAAAAGGAAACAGAAATGAATGTACTCAGAGCATTAGGCAACATTTAAGAGTCTAATAACATGTTCTTGTTTTCCCCTTTTTCTAGTTTTGGAACCTAAGCTTTGATGAGCATAACATACAGTATCATAAAATACATTCAAAAGACAAATGGAGGGAGAAGATTTCAGTTCTCTTACTACAAAATCTTGTGTTCATTATTACAGTAAGGACAAGCTATCTTCTTGAGAGCAGACTCGTACTCCAAAGCACTGACTCACATGGATAAGTTTCTCTCATCTTCCATGTTGTGACTTATCAGGTTACTCAACAAGAAAACCTCAGGATCCCTAATTCCACCAATCCTGTCTTTGTGTCATCTTTCATTTTTGTAGTTCACTCCATTGGCCTTAAAATTATTTCACTTTGATATGCACCACAGTGCACTTTGACATAATTATCACATACAGCCTCATATCTGGAAGATAAGTCATTGGGCTGTACAAGGTAGAAGAAATACAGCTTTTTGAATTGCTGATTTACAAACATTAAATCCAGGCTTAAGTGCATTTCTCCATCACACCAACTAGATAATTTCCATAGATTTTGACCTGATAAGAAAAACCTTATTTAATACTTAAGCCCAAGACTATCTACTAATTTTACTTTTGGGATAACTGGTTATCTGATTATAACAGGAAAGCAATACTACAGACACAGAAGAGAATGTAGGTGCTTAATACAGTGGAAATATGGCACGACTTTAACTCTTCAAAACACTCTATGGGTGCATGAAAAGGCAGATTCATTATTAGTGGTACATCAGAATCTAAAGTTAACTATAAGACATTTAATTAAACTGGTTTGTTTCAGGTATTTGTACAGCTGCAAAGAAATTGTATTACGAAGAAATACATCTGGAAGTCTTGGCTTCAGCATCGTAGGAGGTTATGAAGAACATACTGGGAACAAACCATTCTTTATCAAATCCATCGTTGGGGGAACACCAGCATATAATGATGGCAGAATTAGGTAATGATTACTATCTAAAAAAAAGTAGCATTTCAGGAAGTTTTTCTTCTGGTTAACTTGTGGGTTTTTTTTTAAAAAAATGTTTTCATTAAGGTAGTGGCAGAGATGGGGGAAGGACTCACTGATACATAACTAACTCTGGGAGATATGGAAACAAGACATAAGTATCCTGAAGTTTAACAGATCTGCCTTCATAGCAGAATGTTTTCAGATGTCTAGTAATCTAGTATGTAAGTTAAAAGAAGAGTCAATTTGATCTCTGGGGTGGTACAAAGCATGCCAGCACAGAGGTTTCCCACATACCCGGTTCTAAACACCCCAACCAAACACCTTCTGTGCAAACACCAATACACTTACAGAGAGTAAATGCACAATCATGGCACAAACTTACATCAATTAACAAGGCTTCAAAGGTACAGTTGCTCAGAACACAGATCATTCTAGTATCTAAAGAGGGCCTGCAAGAAAGCTGAAAAAGGACATTTTACTAGAGTATGTAGTGCTGGGACAATGGCTTTAAACTGAAAGACAGTAGGTTTAAGCCAGATACTAAAAAGAAATTATTTAATGTGAGGGTGGTGAGGCACTGGAACAGTTGCCCAGAGAAGTTGTGGATGCCTCCTCCTTATTTAAGGACAGGCTGGCTGGGGCTTTGAGCAACCTGGTCTAGTAGAAGGTGTCCCTGGCCAGAGTAAGGGGTTTGGAACTGGATTATCTTTATCTTTTGTCCCTTCAGCTGAAGCCCTTCTATGATTCTGTGATGATGATTTATCAGAATGAACATCAGAAGAACTATATCATGTTTTCTTTCAAATATGTCTAATTAATTATAAATTTGTCTAATTAATTATAAACAAGTGAAGTATTTTCACCTGCTTTATTCCCATATTCATGAACAGTAGTTAGCCAGAGAAGAAACCATAATACTCATTTCTACCCTTTCCCCCCGCTTAAGGATGTGCTTTGGCATTTGAAAACATTTAAGATAAGAAGTCACCTTGTTTAATTGTTGTCTTGCATTTGTTTTTTCAGATGCGGTGACATCCTCCTTGCTGTCAATGGCAGGAACACATCAGGAATGATGCATGCCTGCTTGGCAAGGATGCTCAAAGAACTAAAAGGAAAAATTACTCTCACAATTGTGTCCTGGCCTGGCACATTTTTATAAAACAAGTCTTCATGGAAAGTATGACAAGTATCTTAACATGTGGAAAAAAATTTTAAAAAGAAGCATCAGTCTTTGCTTTTTGGGGGGTCAAGTATGTATTTATAAAGAAAAGGTTTGTGAATTTCAACCTGCATGTCAAGAAAAGTCAAGTTTAGGCAAAGCAGTGACACCCATCAGAAAATCAGAGTGATCCAAGCTACAGACTTAAGTCCTTCCTTCCCTGTGTTCTTAAGGGTTTTTTGTTGTTTTTTTATACATACCTATATATCTATTTAATGCATTATAATAATAATAATGAAATTTAAGGAGCAACAGCTTCTGCTCACCCACTTTATTTTGATTTACAAAAAGAAAACCTTGAATAACTTATGGAAATATTTCTTGCAATTTTTCTAGTTGCAATAATCAGGTGAAGGTTTTTATCCAACACATTAATAGCACTTTGATTATGTGTACCTTTTCATGGTCAGCATGAAGCTGGTATTCTCAAGACTTTCAAGTACCGTTTGTTAGTCTGTAAAACTGTGAATGAAATTTCTAAAATAATTAAAAATAATTGTACCTGTGTACTTGTACAGACATTATTTTCATTCAAAACCAAATTACCTCGTTTCCCTGGTTTGTTCTGATTAATGCTATTAAATCTGGGATTTTTATATAGAATATTCATTTTTAGGAAGTACACTGCACCCTGCTAACACCATCAAGTAAGTCTTTTGAATAGCAGTAAAATTTTTGTGGGACTGCCTTATCAATCAGACTTGATACTGTTCTGCATGAAGTAAATCTGAAAGTGATGATGGTCTTATATGTCTCTTAAAATAGTCCTTTGTCTTTCTCTGCAAATTACTCATGTTCCACAGTCTTGTTTTTGTCTCACAAGCTTGCAGTGGGAAGAGGATATGTTTGTTAATCTTTATCATGTTAAGGGCAGCTGTTCCCCTAGAACAAAGACTAAAATGAACTCTCTCTTAAGCCACTGAAAAGCAGCAGGGACGATTATCCAGCTTAATTTATCCTTATGCACCCACACAAACCAGACACAATTACCAAGTGTATCATCACCATGTTCAGTGTTCCATTCAACTAAGAACAATCAGCACCTTTCCCACTTTCCCTAGTTCTTTTTTTGCTTCACGTTATTACAAAGCTTTTGAAGAGCCTGCAGTTCCTGTGGGTCCCTGTAGTAAAGGATGACCTTTCCAAATATGACTCCAAAAGCTATGCTAAACCCACACTGTTCCAGATGTTGGGTATATAATAAAATGAATACACACTGTTTCTAAAGTCAGTAAAAGAATGACCTTCCCGTTGGCTTATGAAAAAAGGAGACAATTTAATACAAAGAATTTAAGCCCTACTTATATTGTAAGAGCATAAGCCTCTAGCTGTAAGATGTTTTTTCACTGTTTCTTAAAAGACAAAGTCCAAGAATCTTAACATGAAAAATTCGTTCTTTTATTTTCAAAAAAACCAAAGTAACCTTTGATTTCAAACTAACAGAACAAGATTAAGAGCAAATTATTATAATTCCCAGAAAAATAACAAGATTTATAGTAATCTATTTCTGGCACTAATATATATGCAAGTAGGCAAAAATCACACAAGCCTATTCCACAGGGGCAGCTTCAGTGTTTTCCTGTTCAGGAGCAGGTTCACCACTGGCTTCTTTTCCTTCTTTGCTTCTTTTGGACTTCTTGTGTTTGTGCCTTCTGTGGCTATCCCCTTCTTCACTGTCATGGCGACGTCTGCTGTTACTAAATAGAGAGAAAACACGCCTCAAACACTTGACACTTCAGGCCCTATTTAATTACAAAGTACCAAAAAAACCAGCTTCTGCATTCATATTTGAAAACTAGCATCTGCTTCCAACTCAGAGTTTTTGGATATCAGAGCATAGATGAATTTTTCCTGGAATGGAACATACATCTATCCATCCTGTACTTGTTGTGGGGAAAATTGAATGATTTTTCACATTTGTAACCCATATTCTAATAGAAATACTTTTAATGATGTCATGTACCTATTGGCATTCCTTAATAATTTGACATTCTTGTTGATCCCATTTTCTGGACTTAACTTTTATTTCTAACTGAAAATGGATCATGTAGAACAATTTCTATCAAGTGACTGTGAGGATTATTTTACTTACTGAGAATGACTGTTGAGTTGTTCTGTTCATGCTGCTGAATGTCAGCCTCATTCCACCTCTTTTTGACTCACCATTTTTACCCTTCTTTCCCCAATGTCCTAATTTCTGTTCCCATACTGACTGTCACATACATCACTCAATACGAGGTTACCCAGGGTCAGTATTACTTTTTGTCTGGCCACATTTTATATGGCAGACTTGTTCCAAGTAGCACATTCAAGTGTTTACAGTCTTTCCACAAAACTCCTATTTGTTTGGGGTTTATTTTAAAGTTTACTTCTTTTTTTTTTTTATTAAAACTGAGCAAGTCTTTCATATCCTATTAAAGAAAGAGAAATCAAACCTTCGAGATGACTTGTGTCGAGTCTCTTCTTTCTCTCTGTGTCTCCTGTCTCTGTGTCTGTCTTCTTTCTCTCTGCTTGTCCTATGGCGGTCGTAGCCCCTCTCTGCATAGTCTCTGTATCTGTAGCGTTCTTCATCACTGATGCACAAAGAAGAGATTTTCAGGACAGTAAGACCAAGGAGTATAACAAAAACAAGCTAAATGACAGGAAAATCTTAATATTGCTTCTGGGTGTCTACATGAGTTCCAGTGCTTAAAGGACAATAAAGTTCTTCCTGTTATACACTAGATTTGCACAGTTAATGCAATTTTGAAAAGAAATTGTTTATTAAAAATGAAAGAAAAAAGAATACAACAGTGTCCCAATTAAGTTTATAGAGGAGTTATCAAACTGTTATCTTGAACGTGTAATGTGAAGAAAATGCAATCCTACATAAACTTCAGTAATGTTTTCAGATCAGTGTTCAAAACATTCAACACTTAGCATACTTTTTGACTATTGTTTAATTTGGGTAAATTAAAATTAGATTTTGGTACAGTTATCTATTTCCTTACACCTACTTCAAGAAAAGGAAATGCTAAGTACAAAGAGTAAAATACACTAAATGTTTTGGGCTGCTTTTGAAATTAATCTTTCTCCAGTGCTAGTGCTGTCTCTACTTCCACTTCTCTCCTGGATTGCCATTAAATGCTGCCGTGCCACAATGTTGGTAAAAACCCCTAAATATCACAGGTTAGATAAGAATTCAAAGGCATTACTTAAAAAACGTATTTTTGTATTTTGACCTGATGGAAAGGGCAGTTTTAAGAGTTTACTGAAATCTAAAAGAAGAAAAAAAAAAAAACACTGTCCATTCTTAACCAACACGACTCAAATGCTACATTAGCATAGCTTAAAAAGGCACAATCATTTCATCACTTCTCTACTAAGAAAATCCTACCCAGCACCATTTAACAGTGCAACTTCAATACAAATGAACGTAGTGTAATTATTTATATATCACATGAAGTCTTCTCTAATCATAGTTTGGGAGATCCCCACCAAGTCCTAAGGAAAGGCACAATGTAACCAGTCTTTCTAAAGAAGTAAAATCAGTAACAACTTAGATACTGTTGACCTAACAAAAGGCAAGTGTTTCTGTCTCTGCCAACATTCACCATGAAAGAAAGTATCTTCCTGAGGTCCCCGCATCAGCAGAACAGATCAGACAGATCACACAGGCCTAAAGAGATTTCTCACGTCCTGGAGCAGTGAGAACTGCAAGACATCAAACCCAATTCATCTGCCACAACTTGGATCCTCTGGCCATTTCCCAAGTGAGGATATTACATTAATGATTATTACAGCTATGCATGGGGGAACACCTGAAGCAACAGCANGACAACTACCTAACTCAAAATTATGATTTTGCTACTGAGTAATACAACTTCATTGATTTTATAATGCATTTATAACCTCAGATCTGAGAGTAAGCTGATCGAATCCTGCAAAGCACATTTGTGATCAAATGGCAGAACAACTGACGTTGGAAGGCATGAGTGGAGGTCATCAGGATCAAACCCCAGCTAAAGCAGAGCTGTCAGGACCAGCTGACCAGTACCATGTCTAGACAGCTTCAGGATATGTCAATGGATGGAGACTCCCCAGCCTCTCTGTGCAACTGTAGTTTCCTCCCATATTTGATATTGCTTCACACAACTAATATTTTGATGATAAGTTTCTAATTAAAAAGTTAAAATTTGACTGTCTACCACTAACTTCTGATAAGCTTGCCATGAGAAATAGGATGGCTACTTGTAGACTTACGGCTTGGTTTTGAAGATTAGATCCAAAGCCCTTAATGGTAACTCACACTCTGCATTTGTTCTGTTATCCAGTTATTTTAAAACACTCTAGAAAAGGTTAAAAATATTACTGATACTCCCTTTTAAACCTTATTTTGGCAAACTACTAAAGAACCATGACAGCTTGTGAGTGTGTCTGATGAAAATAAACAACTTCTCTAAGTACAGCAAAAAATCATTTTGCCAAGACCAGTCTGTTAGGAGCTTCCAGGAACTCTCTAATGCTGCTCAATGTTTTTGACCTGTATCACACACTGATCGTGGAGTCTCGTTCAGTTTGTTGACCACCAGAACACCAAATCCTGCAAAGCTGCAATCCAGCCAGGCAGACCTTCATCTGCTCTTCTGCATGAGCTTATAAAGTTCCAGGACCTTAGAAACACAGTTGCTGGGGTTTGTTTTTCTGCGTTTTTTTAAGTTTTTCAAATTGCTGAGGAAGAACCATAATACAGTAACATATCAATCAAATTCCAATGTCTACATTTTTAGTGGTAACTAATTGACTTGAAACTGCCAAAATAAAAAACAAACCAAAAAAACCCCCAAAAAACCAAAAAAAACCCCAAACAAACAAAATAAAGTCCCAAACTTTGCAGAAGGGAAACAGTCCAAAAATAATGGCATCTTCTCAAGGGGGCAGAGTGAGATGCATTGTAAAAATGCACACTTTTCTCTGAGGATGGCAGGGTAAAAGCAGAACAGAATACAAAGACAGCTGAAAGTTCATTTTTAAAGCACATTTTGGTTATAATAGAATAAGAATAATCCTACTTTCCTATAATTTTAAGAAATGCTGTAGCAAAAACACAGGCTGTTCATCTGGAAAACAACTGCTAAAAGCATTGAAAGCCATAATTTCTGAGCAGTAAAATGCTAAACCTGATGCTTACTACAAACCCCATTGAACTACCACTTGATCAAGGTTTAAACAAAGGGAATATAAATAAAAAGTATAAATCCGTGCAGTCTTTAAAATAGTTCACATTCTCTTCCTCACAGTTCCATTCATTTTATTTTCGTAAGTGCACAGAATTGAAAATAAACCTTCTCAATAAATATTATATCTGCATGTTCTTTCTTAAGCCTCTCCCACCTCTTCTGTGATTCCCAAACCAACTTATCCTAGTTAAGGGCCTCCCATTTTCTTACACAGCCATGTGGCAACAGCTTTGCTACAGATGGTGGATAATTCAGTCACATAAAGTTGAGGCCTGCTCTTCCCCCTCCTTTACAGATAACTCTGGCAGCAGCACAGAGATTTCTTGAGGCCTGGAAGCTATTAAGGTTCATTTCAAGCACCCTTGAATGACCAGGGTTCTTTCTGGCCTTCAATCAAGCTGTCTGAGAAACAGATGTTTAGATAGGCCTTCAGCTCTCAGAAACTGACCCTGGAATGAAGCACATGGCCACAGGAGAGGACATCACCACACCAGCATACATGGAAAATCACCCAGCCTGCACCCAGTTTGGGTCTTCAGCTAACCATCATCATGCAAAAATGTCATCTCTCCACCGCAGTAATGCTGACTCTCAGTGCTCTCATTCCCTTCAGCTTAAAACCATTAGTAAAAACAATCTGCCTAATAGCTAACATATATTCTGCAAAAATTTAAACTTAACAACAAACACTGAGAAAAGCATCAGATGTATACCCCAGAAAGCTTAGTAGATAAAAAGTAGAGGAAATTTAGAAAAATCTGGCTAACCAATAGACCTCTGCTCTGTGGAGCCATTTAATGTTGAGCATTTGTACTTGAGTACATGAACCACAGAACAGTTGCAGCTTTTTTTTAAAGAAACTAGAAAGCTGATTAAGTTATCTGACATGATTTTCATCATCTAAATCAAAACTAAAGAAAAGTTCTTGACCTTGAAGTAATAGTTTTAAAAAAGAGAGGAGAGATTATTATCCAGCCATTTTTAACAAGCGTATTAACCATTTTAGCAGGTATTTAACACCATTAATTAAGGTCAAATGTTGCAACACGTTGCTCTTAGTACTGAACTGGCAACTAAAATTAATTTGGTACTTCTATAGATTTTTCTGTAGATTTTTTCTAGACCTACTGATATCAAAAAGAGATGGATATTTCAGACATTCTCAAGACTTAAATCACGTTTAACCTGTAAAGCACTATGACCAACTTGGATGTATACTGTCCTTTTTTTCTGCTTCTGTTCTACATGTAGAAATTTAGAATTATAGTTTCCAAGAGAAAAGGGCAAAGGTGAGGAAGCCACACCACCCAGCTCTTTGGAATATGCAGCAGAACACTAAATTTGAACGTTGAAGTACACTTTTTAACAGAGACAAGGGTTTTGAGCAGAGTTTCAGCACGTTTAGGACATGTCACTGACCTGTTGAACGCACTCGAAGATGGACTGTGATCTCGGTCCCTTTCCCTGTCTCTGGTACGGTCTCGATCTCTGTCTCGGTCCCGGTCGCGATCCCGATCTCGGGATCTCTCTCTCTCACGTTCCCTATCCTTCTCTCTTCGTGCATAGTAATCCCACTGTTTGCTGGTGTCCAGAAGACTAGACCATGAGGGTGCAGAGCCTGCAGGGTGTGGAAAGGTGACTAAAGAAAGAGATGTAGTTATTAGAAAGAACAAAACCAAATATCACATAGAAACTTATGCATGAAAACACATTTGTCAGTTTCCTCCAATGACATTTTTTAATCTTCCCCTTTCACATTAGTTAATTCTAAGCAAACACTGCATTTTTTCCATGATGATTACAAAAGCTTCTGGCACTCATTTAAATACTTCTTATGAGGATGTACAGAACCAGGGTATATTCCCCAAAGCCTGTCTAAACGCTTTTGGGGAAAAAAAAAAATTGCGTAAATACTTGCTCAAAGAATCTGATTCTAGGTGGTCAAACAGCTTTATTTTGGGGGAACAACAAAACAAAAAACAACCAGAAAACATAACTGCCTTTGAAACTCAGGTGCTCTGAAAATACAGTTCAGAAAAAGGACACTTCCAGCCTTGTATTTAAATGCTATTATTTTTATCTCTTGTACTTTAAAATCATTGTATTTAAAATACAATGTTAGCTATGAAGTTCTCATTCACTAATTTATATTCTATACTATGCTTTGTTGTACTTTTGTGATTACAGATGTAAAAGGAGCTTTAAAAATAAATTCACTCTGCAGAGAAGAAATAATGCTCCCACTTGTGCTCAGTAAGATAACGTTTATGAATACTCAGCACAAACATTAATATCATTAAAATGTAACAGTTTAAGAAAATTAAGCATCATCTTCATCTAGAAGTGAGATGCTAAGATGTTAAGAAGGAAGTCTTAACACTGTCTCCCAGCTGTTTTTAGATAGCTGGCAGTGGGGAGAAGGAACATGCTTCTCCACTGCTTTTTGCCTACTTCAGTGTTAATACAGAGCTGCTGCTTTTAATGCCCCAATTGTTCTGTCCTGCCCTCCCTCGCCAGAAGTCCCGTGAACGCATCCTGTAAAGGAAAAACAAGGGCTGAGTATTTAGCTGGAAACAGCACTCTCTAGCGGACTTACAGTACTGAGGACTTCTCCCTTTCTGCTTATCTGCCTTGCTAGCTTTCCTAACTTTCAATAAATCGTTTGTTTTGAGCTCCACTTCATCATCTATAATACGAGAACAATATTTACTTGACTTCATGGTGTCACAAAGAGATTAACAGTACAATTAACATAAACATCCACTGAACAATGTAAAGTGTGTTACTGGTGCTGTATTTAATACTGTTGAGTTATAAAACTCAGTGGCTTCTGCTGACAGCTATGTTCAGACTGCCTTGCCTCTAAAGTCTGGGGTATGCCTGCCCCAGAAAGCTTTGGCAGAAGCTTAAGAGAGCTATTTGCTCTGAGTTCAGAGGAGGAATACAAAAGACCTTTAGAGCAGCCAGCGAAGCAGGAAAAAACACTTCATTGTTAAAATACGTTTGCAATGAAAAGTATTCTAATTCCTTATAAAAGCATTTATACAAGGTTTTGCCTCTAATAAATGCTTGACAGTGTCTAACTTCAGGTCTACAAGCAAAATGAAGGGTTAACAGAAAAAAATGTCCTAATACAATATTATGCTGTTCATTACACTGCCAAGACCTGAAATTTGTCAAAGGAAAACAGCCAGAAATAGCAAAAAAAAACCAGCTGGACTTAAAAGACTGCTAATTTCCTTGATTTGCCACTATGTCAACAACACATGTATGGTACATGAGACACTGACTGCCAACATATTCTGAAGTTTAAACCTAAACTTAACTTTAAATGTATACTACAAACCAATTATTAATGGTAGTACAAACTTTTACAATAACTTTTGGATACTCCATCACATCTTGAGTAATTCTCATCAGACAGAAGTATTTTTCCCCAGTAACATGAACTAAAACCATAATTTGACACGCTGTGCATTTTTATATCTAGATTTTCACCATTCACAACACACAAGAAGCTTACTTTCTAGTATGAACCGGTGTTCTGCTTTTACTACATTGAATGAAGTAATTTGTCACTTCTGTTATTCCTACATGGATTATTCCAATAATTTCTACAAGAAGAAAGACACTTCAATAATTTAACTCTGATTTTATTTTTAAAACAGGAAGAGAGCTTTGAATAATTGCTAGTTTTGGAGACATAAGCCCTGTTTTGGAGAGGGTTTAAAAACTTAAAGCTTCATGGCATAAAGCAAACTATTTAATGCTTCTTCCTTGTGCCTCAAAAAATACTGACTCTGAAACTGTTTCTGTAATGTTAAATGTCTTGCAAGTTCCTAAGATTTAAGGAACATTTAGAACACAGACCAGAGAACTGCTTGAGGAAAAAGCAAACAAGCATACAATAGAAGGAGCTTCAGTGGCTGATCAAATGTAGTTCAAGCAAAGCCAAAGACATGATGGCAAAGGTAGCACTGAATTCTGAAAGGATTTAAGTGCAAATTGACTAAACCACATTGATGTGGTGGAAGAGCACAAAATCAAAACAGACATTCTTGAAGCTATAAATGATAATTTTACTACGTAACCTTCCTAAAGGGTTTGCAATGGGAAACCTGAATGACCACAAGAGAAGACACACCAAAGCATGAGCTGAGGAATTTGAATAGGCAGAAGGGCTAGTACCTCAATCAAGACTGGTACCTTTTGCAATGTGTTCCATTTGCACATCTTCCCCTGCAATTTTGACAAAGCTAGGAAATGCACAGACTGTCAAAGACGACAACAGGTTGGAGATTCAGTGCTATCATCCAAAGCAACTATTAAATAAATATACTTAGTGAGTGTAAATCGCAGTGATATCTGTACCGTGTGCGCTGTGGAGCTCTCAGTGTCCCCAAGTTCTGACTCACAGAGAGCACTGCTAAACACTGACCAGCAATCACAGCGACTGTGAGATATGCTGCTAAGAAAACATCTTTCACTAAGAGATGAGCAACAGTGATAAAATGCCACTGAGTGTCTACAGATTCAAAAATCCCTATGACACAGTCAGCTTTGAGACAGATAATTGCTTTGTGCAGCAAATATGAAAGCTTTTGCAGCAACAGGGATACCAGATACCCTGGAAGCACACTAGGAAGATAGGAGTGGAGTGTGCTCCTTGGTCTCCACAATCATATAAAGACAAACAATATTTCAGTCCTGCTGAAAAAGTTAAAATTCAATGTTGGCGTGATCATGGAAACAGTCATCCTTTAGAACTGGTGCTGCAACAACACAAGTATGCCATCATATCTAAAGGTCAACATAAAACTTGGAAATATTCTTATGTCCCTGACAATACTTGACTAGAATAGAGAATTCTAACAAAAGAGACACCAAAGTGAAAAACATTCTACACTGGAGACTATGTAATAGATGCCACATATATACATTAGTATGTGTTGGTAAGACTGCTTTCCTTATGATACTCTGCATGGCTTTAGTTGTACATCTCAGCTTTTACCTTTTTGCTAAAACACAAATTACTGCAAAAAAAGAAGGTGTAAAGCCAATTATTATTTTTTTTCAAGAATTCTTGAAAACATAACAAGCTTCCAACACATGAAAGCAAACATTTGATAACTGATGAGGATCCTTACAATGTCAACAAAGTACTGCTTGTTTCTCCATGAACTGCTACAACTTCAAGAAATTGTGAGCCATTACAAAATGTGATTTTGTATACCCATGCTTAAGACTTCGGAACATTTGGGAAATAGATTTGCTGAATATCTGATCTGTACTGAATATCACACATCCTCAGAAATGGACAAAACTTTCCCTACAATTTGTCCTCTCACCAGCTAGGGTTCAAGGGAACAAGGAGCAAGGCAACAGAATTTAGCTGAAAGAAAAGGCATGGGGCTGGATGGCAGATGTACTGAAGGCAGAGGTAGTGACTGGCAACATGCAAGGTCCTGCATCTGCGTGGGGATAGTCCTCAATGTCGGTACAAACTGGTGATGAACTGATTCAAAGCAACCCTGCAGAGAAGGGCTTGGGGATACTGATGGGCAAAAATTAAATACGAGCCAGCAGTGTGAGTTTGCAGCCCAGGAAGCCACTTGTATCCTGGCTGCATCAAAAGAAAAAGTTGCCAGCAGGTTAAGGGAGGTGATTCTTTGTGTGCCCTCATGATACTCCACCGGAGTATTGCATCCAGCTCTTGGGACCCCAGTACAACAAAGATATGTTAGAGCAGGTCCAGAGGAGGGCCACAAAATACTATCAGAGAGCTGGAACATCTCTCCTGTGTTGTTTGGGTTGCTCGTCCTGGAGGAGAGAAGGCTCTAGGCACACTTTATTGTGGCTTTTCAATTGCAAAAGGACTTATAAGAGAGAAAGATGGAGAGAGACCTTTTGCCAGGGTCTGTAGTGACAGGACAATGTGCTATGGTTTAACTCTGAGAAATGGTAGGTTTAGATTGGACATAAGGGAGAAACTCTTTATTGTGATGGTGGTGGGGCACAGGTTGCCCAGAGAAGTTGTAGATGCCCCACCATTAGAAGCGTTCAAGGCCAGGTTGGACAGGACTTTGAGCAAACTAGTCTACTGAAAGGTGTTCTTGCCCACGGCAGGAAGGCTTGAAATAGATAATCTTTGATGATTCCTTCCAACAAAAATAATTTTATAATTCTATCTACTTTATCTTCTTATGTTCTCCTTCGGCTCAAGAAGCAGAGCTGTGCTAGATAACAGTTCTAAACTCAGCACACATTCTGTGGATGCCCATTTGGAGGCACATAATGAAGCTTTTATTTTAGTTCACTCTTATTTCACTTCTACTGAAAAAACCACAAAGCCAAATTTTCCAGCATCAGATTTTTTTCCCATAGCAGTAATTAAGAAAAAAAAAAAGAAAGACTGACTTTGCAATAGGATAGCTGAAGGTTATAGTGTCTTAGACAAATGGTTTTTCAAAGGAGAGGTACGTCATCAGGATTTCTGAATAATTTGTCTTAGTAATTAAAATTCTGATGATAGCTCAACAGAACTTGTTCTCCTGCTTTTAAATCCTTGAAAAATTCTCCCTGACTTGCAGTCCATATTATGGTATATAATGCTTCAAAATCACAGTTCTGCAAAAGCAGCAGGAAAAGATACCCAGTATATAAATTAATAAGCAAAACAATAGTATTTACCAATAGTAGTTAAATTTGCAACAGCATGTATCTATTTACAATGGTCAGCAATGAACTTTCATAATGAAATACTGACAGGACCTGTTTAGTCTTCCACCTAAANTTAAAATTCAATGTTGGCGTGATCATGGAAACAGTCATCCTTTAGAACTGGTGCTGCAACAACACAAGTATGCCATCATATCTAAAGGTCAACATAAAACTTGGAAATATTCTTATGTCCCTGACAATACTTGACTAGAATAGAGAATTCTAACAAAAGAGACACCAAAGTGAAAAACATTCTACACTGGAGACTATGTAATAGATGCCACATATATACATTAGTATGTGTTGGTAAGACTGCTTTCCTTATGATACTCTGCATGGCTTTAGTTGTACATCTCAGCTTTTACCTTTTTGCTAAAACACAAATTACTGCAAAAAAAGAAGGTGTAAAGCCAATTATTATTTTTTTTCAAGAATTCTTGAAAACATAACAAGCTTCCAACACATGAAAGCAAACATTTGATAACTGATGAGGATCCTTACAATGTCAACAAAGTACTGCTTGTTTCTCCATGAACTGCTACAACTTCAAGAAATTGTGAGCCATTACAAAATGTGATTTTGTATACCCATGCTTAAGACTTCGGAACATTTGGGAAATAGATTTGCTGAATATCTGATCTGTACTGAATATCACACATCCTCAGAAATGGACAAAACTTTCCCTACAATTTGTCCTCTCACCAGCTAGGGTTCAAGGGAACAAGGAGCAAGGCAACAGAATTTAGCTGAAAGAAAAGGCATGGGGCTGGATGGCAGATGTACTGAAGGCAGAGGTAGTGACTGGCAACATGCAAGGTCCTGCATCTGCGTGGGGATAGTCCTCAATGTCGGTACAAACTGGTGATGAACTGATTCAAAGCAACCCTGCAGAGAAGGGCTTGGGGATACTGATGGGCAAAAATTAAATACGAGCCAGCAGTGTGAGTTTGCAGCCCAGGAAGCCACTTGTATCCTGGCTGCATCAAAAGAAAAAGTTGCCAGCAGGTTAAGGGAGGTGATTCTTTGTGTGCCCTCATGATACTCCACCGGAGTATTGCATCCAGCTCTTGGGACCCCAGTACAACAAAGATATGTTAGAGCAGGTCCAGAGGAGGGCCACAAAATACTATCAGAGAGCTGGAACATCTCTCCTGTGTTGTTTGGGTTGCTCGTCCTGGAGGAGAGAAGGCTCTAGGCACACTTTATTGTGGCTTTTCAATTGCAAAAGGACTTATAAGAGAGAAAGATGGAGAGAGACCTTTTGCCAGGGTCTGTAGTGACAGGACAATGTGCTATGGTTTAACTCTGAGAAATGGTAGGTTTAGATTGGACATAAGGGAGAAACTCTTTATTGTGATGGTGGTGGGGCACAGGTTGCCCAGAGAAGTTGTAGATGCCCCACCATTAGAAGCGTTCAAGGCCAGGTTGGACAGGACTTTGAGCAAACTAGTCTACTGAAAGGTGTTCTTGCCCATGGCAGGAAGGCTTGAAATAGATAATCTTTGATGATTCCTTCCAACAAAAATAATTTTATAATTCTATCTACTTTATCTTCTTATGTTCTCCTTCGGCTCAAGAAGCAGAGCTGTGCTAGATAACAGTTCTAAACTCAGCACACATTCTGTGGATGCCCATTTGGAGGCACATAATGAAGCTTTTATTTTAGTTCACTCTTATTTCACTTCTACTGAAAAAACCACAAAGCCAAATTTTCCAGCATCAGATTTTTTTCCCATAGCAGTAATTAAGAAAAAAAAAAAGAAAGACTGACTTTGCAATAGGATAGCTGAAGGTTATAGTGTCTTAGACAAATGGTTTTTCAAAGGAGAGGTACGTCATCAGGATTTCTGAATTATTTGTCTTAGTAATTAAAATTCTGATGATAGCTCAACAGAACTTGTTCTCCTGCTTTTAAATCCTTGAAAAATTCTCCCTGACTTGCAGTCCATATTATGGTATATAATGCTTCAAAATCACAGTTCTGCAAAAGCAGCAGGAAAAGATACCCAGTATATAAATTAATAAGCAAAACAATAGTATTTACCAATAGTAGTTAAATTTGCAACAGCATGTATCTATTTACAATGGTCAGCAATGAACTTTCATAATGAAATACTGACAGGACCTGTTTAGTCTTCCACCTAAAATCCTCATAAGTGTATCAAACAATTTAATATCACACTGGTCAAGATTTCCAAAGCCAGCAAGCTTGCTTACTTACCACTGCCATATGAAAACGCACGAACAGAACGACCATCATAGCCAGAAGAATGTCCACTGTGGAAAGCACATGCAAAACCAGTTTCAGCATGTTAAAGATACATGTTAAAACTCAGCTTTAGCAACAAAGCTACCCACTTCAATAAATAGATACATATAGATAATATACATATTATATACAATATGTACAAGGAGAAGCAGCACCCATTCACAGCAACTGCCAGTATAAAGTAATAAATTTACTTAAATGCATATATGATGTATTAAGTGAGGATTTTTCATCAATTAAATCATATGAAGATTTTCTCGGAGATTTTACATCATCCTCCTGTATCATGTATTTAACAGAATTTTCAGTTTCAAAGGAACAGATGCGTGTATCTTCCTTCAGTGAGATCCAGAGGACTGACAAGAGGCTTGTGCCATCTGAAGTGAGTTTTATATATGATCTGGTTTTGGCCTCCAGCAAAATACAAATATTTTTCAAGGATTGTGCTAACCAACCTTTTTCCTCCTTTTATAAATTTATATCTATATATACAAATATATGTATGCGTATACATATAAATGCATACAAAAATGTTACTGAAAAATACCTAACCTCACAGGTTAGGCCTGTTACAGCTGAACACTTAAAACAGAATAGAAATACAAATTTGGATTCTGTGGAACTCTGGCACTTCCTATAGTTTATGAGGGCTTGAATCTGTGCTCAAATTTTTGTGTACATCCATGGAAAAGGATTTGATAGCTGAAATGTATACTGTTCACATAAATGAGCTTTCAGACTACTAAAGAATACTTTAACAATCATTCCCTTAGGTCTTGTCACTGATTTACTATCAAAACTGTAACTAATTTGATATTTCGATACTGTGTCATAACTAAACTAGTAAGTGGCCAAGTAACCTAACCAAAGAATATGCTGAGAGGTGAGACTAGTAACATTTCTGTAAAATTACTGTAAAAATCTGAAGCTCTCTCCCCTTTCCCAGATGCAACTCCATAAAACACTGGGCAATGCAAGAGTACTTATTCATTTATTTCAGTTACAGAATACTGATAGATTGCTTATTAAGATTTCAAACAGATAATCACCTGTCTATTGTGGGTATGAGGGAAGGTGGAGGACCGCCAGGTGGTGGTGGAAAACCTGTAACAATAGATTGGGTAAGGAGGGGAGAGAGTAAAAATCTACCCATAAACACATAAAAGAACTAGGCTAAGCATACAATGGCAAACAAATCCCAGAGAGAACAGTGAACAATTGTGTCCATGTAAATGGGTTTTTATTTTGTAAGACTAAGAACTACCTTTCAGCTTGACAAAGGCAAAACATTAAGCACCTATTATCAGTGCTTCAAATTAAAAACTTTATAATTCTTAAAAATATGGTGATACAGAAGCATGGGCAAATTCTAACAATACTTAATAAACAACAATCAAAACTATTTACTGCATAGCTGAGAAAAAAAAAAAAATTAAAGAAAAGAAGGAAATATACATCTACAAAACTGGCTGATTAGGTCCACTAGTCAACAGCATTTTCATACAATTTCTCTTCTGCCCAGCATCAAAATAAGTGAGCCTACATATACACATATAGTTTAGTATACATAACCCTTGAAAGGAAGCTGGTAAGTTGCACATCAGTTGAGTTTTCATCTCTTAACCAAATGTGGAAAAAAAATCTAAGCAAATTTACCTGGTGGTGGCACTGTTATTGGTATACCTAAAAAGACAACAAATATCAATTACAGTTACAGTTTCTTATCTGTAGATCTAAAACCAGATTGAGCTTTCACTACATACATGATCAAGATGAATGACAACGTATTTTCTGTGTCCTCAGGTCAAGATGTCACATTAATACCAATTGTTAAATTTTTATACAAGCCTTGTGAAATCTAGCTTTTGATTTAAATTCCTATTCTTTAAGATCTTATTTATTTAGAGGCAAAAATAGTGAAGAATGACTCTGGGTCTCAAGGTTAGAATTAAATTCATAATCCTAAAATGCTTAGTAAACAGAAGGAAAGCAACATCCCATAGGCTACATTTGCTTTATTTTACATTCCATGGCTGGATGGAAGGAAATGCAATTGGCCTCTGACCTTCAATAGCTTGGCACAGGAAACAGTAGGTCCACATGACCAAAGTATTCAGTAAAGCAAAGTAAGCAATACAGATGTCCGAGTCAATGCTATGACACCGCAGTTCATCATTCAGTTGCTACGTGGAGGGAAAAAGTTTGTTTTGTTCTCTATTTTCTTGTAACTATCTGAGAAAGGAGCATCCTTTAACAGAAACAGGTGCAAGAATTACTCTAACCCGATTTTCAGATCTAGCTAAGCTGTTATGAATCTAACCAAAAGCTGAGAAAATTGTTCCCAACTAAATTAGCTGACCTAGCAAAATACACAGCCTCAACACATAAACCTATCTTACTGATTATGAAATGATTACAAGGTAAAAAGAATTTGTATGCTTCAAAGGTCCTTATCTTCCAATGCTCTGCAAAGAACTAGCTTTACCTGAACTGAACATGTAACACTGCTACATAATAAACTGGGCTATAACAATACTGGCAGAAAATAGACTACTTCACCAGGCATAAAGCACTTCCAGTTATCAACAATTCTGCTTCCATTAAAAAGCATGTATGTTTAATCTGACAGCTCATGGCAAAACTCTGGGGAGGGAGAGAACAGAAAACTCTGGCAAATGCTTTCATCAGTGTTAACATAACTGCATAAACATTCACACAACAGTACTGGCCACCGCATGACAAAATTTACATATATCTCATTAGTTCAACATTAAAATTAAAAGACTGTTGTATGGCAGCAACATTTGACTAAATCTACATATTTATAATGTCTAGAAATGCCAACTGCTCCCAGACTGCCTTGCTGGAAGGACAGAATGAAGGAATATGCAAGCAGAGGAACAGTGATCAATGTTAAAGTTCACTAATTGTGGGTGATTTCTCTGACGTGAATTCCTAACAGCATTAATCCTATAGGATTAAATACATGGTGATATTGAGGTTTCAGTCCAATCCGGAACATTTAAAATCTGACCTCTTAACCAAAAAGTAAATCAGGAGACAGTGAACTCCAACAGCCAAATTTCTAAACTGCATGAGCCATTTTTTCTTCACCAGCATGCAAGCTTTCCAATGTGCACTACAGTTGTTAAGAACACTGGGTATCACACCATAAAATTTTTGACAGTGTAACATTTAAAAGACCAAACACTCCTGATGAAAATTCCTGGCAGAAAATCAAGATTAAGAACTCAAACTGCTGCACAGCCAAAGTGTTTACTATTAATCTTTTTTGGTTAATTGTTCTAATTCATGGATCCTTCATGAGGCCAAGACATAGAAAAAAATACAAAATATATAAATGTTAATCACGTATATATTATATAATACAGCAATGTTAAGAACGTAAACTAGAAAAATACCAGAAATTCTCTCAAAGTGATTTATTACCTCCACCTTATATTAAAAAATATAAATATAAAATTGCTGCACTAAAAAAAGTATATTGCTAGCACTGCACATGGCACTCAGCACTATCCAGAGACCTGCCTGGAAATCCATCAGCTAACTCCTCTTTACAAAAAGGAAAAATGTTGCATTAAACAATCAATATATTCCTCATTTACAAGAATGTTATCTTGTGCAGAATTAAAAGTAAAAATATCACCACAAGACTACAAGCCAAATGAAAAATTTCACTTAACAACCATTCAAACAAAATTAAGACAGGCTGAATACAGCTAATATCCAGAGACCAAATGTCCAAATAATTTTAATGAATTGGTTAATGTAGGGAATTACACAAAAAAAACACATAAGCATTTTACCCACAAAAACCTTTAAGAACTTTTAAAGAGTCATGATTAATGCTTATATAATTTTAAAACAGAAGCTAATTTACTTGATGGCATCGCAAAGGAAGAAAGATTCCCTGTGCCAAATTGACAGAAGATCTAAAAAGATGTAAACAAATGTTTTTCCTCACCTTCCTCACTAATACACAAATATGACACAAAACAAGACCAAAAAAAAGCATAAGCTTCAGTTAGTAGAAAATAGATAATTTCTTAACTCTTCACTCCTTTGGCTTTTAAGTGCATGAAAACATACTTGTGGTGTCACCAGCCAATTACTACTTCTGAGAAAAGACACTGCATTGTTTTGTCATTTCTTGACAATGAAGAGAACTACACTGTACCACTGCAGGAATGGGGCTTAGAATCGACCATGTCATGTCCCTACAACACTGTTGTGCTGCCACAAAGATACATCCAGCCTAAACCTAAATACTCAGACTTGTGTGTCAAACACAACCCAAATGTCATTAATGCACCGTTTTACCTAACACGCTCAAAATTGCCTTCAGAACATTGCATACCATCCACTAGCTCAGGGCTGGTAAGTATTTACAGAAAATCAAGTATGTTTTACTAAAGGAAAGCAATGCCACATGTGCTCTGCTTGTGGAGTAAGGAAGCAAACATGAACAACACAGCCAGAGTTTAACAACATACTGCAAATTAGCTGAACTGTGTAACAGCCCTCAGAAATGTAATATATCTCAACTTGGTTCTCTTGCCACAGGCTAAATTAGGTCAAATTCTCTGTATCAAAAAATAAAAAGTACACACTTAGGATGCTGAGACTGAGCAGTCACTTACCAAACCCTGGTATACATTGCAAAGTTATGCAACAGAAGTTCAGTATTTCAGAGAAATTTCTTTTTTCTTAAATCACAAATACATGTCCCATTCTTAACTACAGACTTAAACCAAAACACATAAACCAACTTTTAAAGCTTGGTTAACAAGCATACACATTTTGCTTTAGATGGAAATTACTCCAACATAGCAATAAACCTAGCAAACAGAAATTAGCACATATTTTGCCACAGCCAGTCGTCTCCTAGGACTATTTGAGAATTTTCTACATTTGCTGCTCTGAATTGTTCCAGGACTTGTTCCTCAAAAAAGATTCGAATCACAAGAGTGAATGAATACTGAACAAGAGACCTAACTTCAAAGCAAGATCCTTTTTCAAAGGCATTTTTGGAGGATGTTTTATATTTGGAATACTTCAATTTTCTGGCAAGTAGTCCCAGTTTAATATTGGGTAAGTGTAGTTTTTTTACTCCTCCTCCAGTGAACCTAAGAGGGATGGCAGAACCTATTTTTGGAACAGCTTTGATGATAAAGAGCTGGCAACAGCACAATTAAAAAGCAGGCCTGAAGAAACTAAATCCACAGCTCTTAATCATTATTTTCAAATCCACTTGAAGTACAGAAGGATGTTCCAGAAGACCTTCTGAACAAGCCTGTGTCATAAACCTGCCTGTAAACCATGTGACTAAAGCCAAACCTGCTGGCTTGATCTGCAACACCTATGGATTTCCTCCACCTTTAAAATCTCAATAGGGGAGGGGTTTTATAAGAACAGTCCAGCACCTGTATGTGACATCCCCACACCAAGTGTGTCTGGGGTGTCTGTGGGGGTGGTTCCCATGTTTTTAATAATATACAACTTAGAACACCTTTTCTGAACCCAATTACAATTAAAAGAATTATTTTCTAAAAAGTTGCAATGCATTACATATATTGTTTTATCGGAAAGGTTTAAATGAAGCTTAAAACCACAGCAAGCATTACTGTCACATCCATCCCCTTTCTGTTGTTCCCCTTCTCCAGTAAGGAAATATCATAAAATCACCAGAGCAGTACCATAATCTCACTTCAGAGACTCTATTTTTTATATTCATGCCAAAAAAAAAAAAAAAAAAACAAACTGGAAAAGGGCAGAGAGTTATTTCATTTTTAAATATTTTCTCCTCAGTTTTCTAGGTGTTATGATTTCTGTGTATGGCTATCTCTGAGGAAAGCCAGAACTTGCCAGGCAGAATGAGTTAAGTTTTAAAATTAGGAGGAGTAAGTGAAGAAGTAACTTCTTCTATGAGGATTTAAACCCTATAAAAGCTCATACTAGTTGCACTCAAATAATGTGACTTCTTTGCTTCTACATAAGAATATTAACAGAGAAACTTTTAAAAGATTCCCTCTGCAAGCAGAATAGCAAAGAAACTGCTCAGCATGATTTTCAGAACAAGTCAAACAAAAGAATTAAAGGAACCGGAGAAAATAAGGAAAGAGTCTCCACCTTAAATCAGTCTCTTCTGTAGACAAATACTTCACTTTCCTACTCAAATAAACCACAAAGATTCTCCATCTATCATAATTTCTCCTGACAGTTCTTCTTAGTTTCTTGCCAAATCCTTTTGAACTTACTGTCTTAAAATGACAAGTACAGGTCACTGTACCACTTGGGCAAATTCCCATGACACTTCTCCCAGTAAATTTCCATGTATGTAAAATTTCAATAAATGTTCAATAAATACCAGTAAATTTCAAAATGGATTAATAATGGATGAGTTCTCAAAGAGCTTTGGTTCCTCTAAGATTCACAGACATAGACCACTGGGTAAAAACATCAGCGACTAATAAGACTTCTAACTGAAAGAAAGGATACAGAGAAAATGCAATACTTATCAGACTTCTGGGAATTTATACATGCTGTGAGAAAAAAGGGGAATTAGAACTTCTCTTGCTGCCTTGACCTTAGACATCAGAGAATCCAACTTGCAACACAAATTCATGGTATGCCATACTTTTAGTTCAAAGGTTTGTAGAATGATGTGTTAACTCTCAATTATATTAACAGTTACTGAATTACAAAAAACAGCTTCTCACTTCAAACATTTTCAAGAACACAAGAACCAGCAGTTAGTCTTTAAGTAATTATTTAATACTTGGGATTATGCTTACTGAGAAAGTAAAAATAAAAGTTTCTGCGTTTGCCTTGAAGATACATTTAAGAAAAGAGCAGAACACGAAATTCTGAAATTCTGCACAACGCATCTCAAGATTTTGATGTTAACAAATCTCTCATTATTCACATCCTATGTAGTGCAGGATATTTACCTGGTGGGGGAATCAGAGGTGGAGCAGTACTGACAGTTGGAGGGGGTGGGAGGAAAGGAGGTGGTGGAAGGTGAGTAGGTGGAGCTCCTGGAGGGAAAAATGGAGGTGGCTTGGTAAAACTGTCTACTTCAGGATTAGAGCGTTCTGAAAGAACCTGTAAAATATCAAACTCTAGTTACAATTGCTATGTGAAAAGGGTAGAAGACAGGTTTCCTCTCTTTCATTTACTAAAATAGGAAAGTATCACTTCACACCTAAAGACCCATATTCAGATGGTGTAAGTTCTACCTGCATACCTATGTTCAGTGCCCCATATTTGCCAAGTACCTTTAAAGGTCTAAGAGCACCTTAAATTTGTATAACAGAAAATATTTAAAAATCAATATGAAAAGCATGAAAACAGCCAAGACTATAAATTAATTAAATACTCTGAGATCAGATGAAAAACACACGGTAGTGTTTTCAATATCAGCCCTACAATCCATTACTATTTTCACTGTTTAACCTCAACCTAAGCTGGCATGGAAATGCAGCTGGAGTACCAAGCAACCCTGATCCTTCTCTCTGATTCTTCAGGAGAGAAGTGTATTCCATGTGTATAGATTTAGTTGCTTTTTCAGGATAATAAAAGTCTAGACTAAAACCATAAAGACTGATCTTACAATTTATGGTAAAGTACTACAATATAATTAAAAACAAGCTACTACCAAATATTTATTCCTTCACACCTAATTTTTAAAAGACTGCATTCCTCAAACTGCATACAAGGGGGCTTTCACGTCCAGCATTAGTGTCTGGCAGGAATAGGGGGACAAATGGGCAGTTTAAATATTTATCTTTTCACTCCATACACAAAACACAATCCCACACAGATCTAGCAGAACCAATGCTGTCTCCTGGATTGTAAGTCTGCAACATTGCTCATTTCCTTTCAGTAAGAGGTATACCAAAACATCTCTCTTTTGGAATTTATCAAACACTCTATTTCGGTAACTGCCAAAGCTTTATTCCTGGACTTAAAGTTACTTATGTATTACTCATTCATATACACTGATGCTTTAATCAGAAGCTATGGAGAAAGCAAAAATGTCTTTTAGTCAAAAATAGAATGCAAAAGTGCAGTGTAAAACCTGTATGTTGCTGTTTTCATTAGCACGCCGTCGTCCTTCCACCCTGCTGATAGTGATGGTCTGTCCAATCACGTCTATTGTGCCAGATATCCGCCTGCAACACAGGACAAACCAGAATCAACAAGCAGAATCAGAAAAGGAGGGGAAAAAAAGAAAAGGAGAGAGAAGAAAGCCTTGTGGACTTCTCTCATTCTAAATGGCAAAAGTTCTTTCCTCTGTAGAAAACATAAAAGACTGTTTCTGAAGAACATTAAAGGTGATGCACTTGCTGCACTATGCGAGATTATAGAACTAAACAATGTAGCAAAAAAGACTTATTTGATAAGCAAAGACAAAAGCTGCTGACTCTACAGCAGTCTTCTTCCCCCCCATAAAAGACAGTACTTCTGCTCTTCTGTTACAAAAAAAATCCCAAACAAACAAAAAGATCACAAAAGTTCAGTAAGAAAAAATATATTAAGCAGAACGTTTGCAAAAATCTAACGCAAAATAGCTATAAACTATTAATTAGAAGTAATTTCTAAATTGCATGAAACCATAATGAAGGATTCCATGGAAGATCAAACAAAGGTAAGACAGAAGAAAAAACATTAGTATAAAACAAACACTAAAGTTCAAAGTATAATCAATCTCTCAAAATCTTCAGTAAATTAACCTTAGGAGAATATACTGACATGAAAGAGTACTCCAGGCACCAGACCAGAAAATACAACAAGTAGCTGAATATCACCTAGTAAAAGTAAAGCCTGATGGTTGTGACAACAGGAATCACTATTTTGAAGAGAGGAACAATTGAAAGTATAGTGAAATTTCCTGTTTGCAGCCCTAAAATGCCAGAAACCAAGGTTTATGGAAAATGTATAACTTGCATGCAGATATAACAAAATCTATCTGCATAAGAGTTATAAAAACCAGGTCGGACTAAGGCCTTAACCAACCTGGTCTAGGGGGAGATGTCCCTACACATGGCAGGGGAGTTTGGGCTAGATGATCCTTAAGGTCCATTCCAGCTCCTTAACATTCTATGATTCTACCCACTCTGTAGGCCACTGTTGATTTCTAAAAGAGGTTAAAAAGTAGGATTCACGTAGGTCAACTTTGTTAGAAAATGAGGTGCAAAACTACAGTGCTAACGGTTAAGAGAAACAAAGGTACTAAATCTGTGTCTCACCTATAAGGGAAACCACAGTAGATAAAACTGATAATATTTACCAAGAGCGTGATATATAACAGTAAAAGACTGGAGAAAAACCTTCCTGAAATTTCCACAGAAACAAATCCATAGGAAGAAAAAAATATTTCCAGTTTCAGAAGACACGTTCTTGTCTTTTTTGCATCTAGTGTACTACTAACCACACGAATACAACAACTGTAAATTAGAATTACAGGCTCAGTCTGCCAGACTGATAACTTGGACTCCAATTGCTCAGATACCAATAGATTCCAATGCAACTGAAAAAGACACAGCAGACACTAGAGCATGAAGGAACAGTTAGATCTCCCAGAGATAATCTGAAGTTCCTTAGCAGACTGCATACTGAGGATGATACAAATGCCTGTCCTCTGAGCTTTTCAGTATCTGGGTTTAGAGCTTATTAAAGCAAGCTTATTAAGCACAACAGTTTAGAGTTTAAAAAAAAAAAACAAACAAAACCAGTGCAATGGTACAAAAGTCTGAGAACACACCTTCAAAATTAAAGAGTATGTACTATACAGCAATATATACTATACAACGATAATAGAAGTTTAAGAAATTCTCTGGTCTTCTAATACCCCATGCTAGAAGTTAAGATTGTTCCAATAATCAACACCTGTTTTTCTAAACTTCCCCAGTGGTCTCGCATGGCCTTCCAGCACTGCTACAGTGGATTATTATTTTGCTTTAAGTAATTAAATTGAGAACATAGGTATTATAAAACAGTTGTTAAAACAACTGTTCTCAACATCTGTCTTCACTGACAGTACATTTGGTTTTAGAGTTCTAAGACACTTGTTCTCCTCCATAGCTGGTATCTTCTCTTAATTATCTAAACCATACCCTAGAAAACTCATTTTGCCTAGCTTTAGTCCTTGTGTATAACAGATGACACTCTTCTACAGCAAAAAGTGCCTGCCTGACTCACACCACTGATTTACAGGGCTTCCACTTGGGAGTGATGTACACAGAAGAATTAAGACTCTTTCTCTCTTGTACTGTTTGCACACTGCCAGCAACTCTTAGAACCACCACTGAAAACACACACAGTGACACCAATGCAAGAGCACTGGGCATTAAAGCAATATATGCCTCAACCATATTAAAATAATAATTCTGGCTTGGGAAGCAGCCCAACACATCCCTGCAATATCAAATGAAGCAAACCCAGACTACCAATTAGTTGGTTCCTAGACATCAATTTTACTGAAATAAACAGTTTCACTTAATTTTTTTAGATTCTGAAGAGTATACCTGTGCTCACACAATCTCACTGAGATGATATCTATTATTTAAACAATGCTATATAGTGTTATGTCCACTGTTCTTCCCAACAACTGCCAAGAGATTATTTTTCATAATGATGGATGAGTTTGGGAATTTGCCATCATACCTTGAACTTGACAAATTCTCTATTTCCAAGATGGCAATAATGATTTCATTGAGAATTCCACTAAAAGAGCTTGAAATTGAACAAGAGAAAGCATAGATTCAGTTGCAAATGAAGCAGCAGATGACACCTTGAATCACATGTTAAGTCACACACACATTAAGTCACAGCAAGCTAGCACAAGTAGAAGTTTCCAAGACTCCCTAAACATTATCTAGAGTTGTGACAAGTAGAAGGCAAGACTCAGTTTCTGTCTCAGTGCCGTAAGCAAAGAAAAGGAAGGGCTTGGTTTGTCCCTTACGTGATCGAGGCACCTGGGATACAGATGCATTCCCAGTGGATCCTCTGAAACATAAAAAGGCAATCCACACGTGTGGGATGCACATGAACCCACAGCAGAGTTCATACAAAGTGTAGCTTGAAAGGAACATTCCAGCAACTCTGAGTTATCTCATTCTAATTAGAGAATGGTTATTTATGAGCTATTTGCACTAAGACTACCACTTCCATGGAGATTAATTCAGAAAGTTAACTCAATCTCATTTGGCAAGCTGAGCTTAGATTCTACAGAGCAAAGAGAAAGACGGGAAAAAAGAAGAAGAATAAAAGAAGGCAAACCCAGTTATTTTCCAAGTTCATAGCTTCAAAATCCTTATCTTTACCACAGATAAAATAAATAAGCTGCTTTTTGGAACACCCCTGTAACACTCTTCAGAATCAGACTAACTACAGGATGCCACATTTGTTCAGTAAACTTACAATATAGCCTAATATATATGGAATTACAATATGCATCAGTATTTCTTCTTTCTTGTTTTGCTTATGTATTTTATGTATTATTTTCCTCCTCTTGAGGACAGCCTCAGCTTTGCTGAGCTCACCATTAACTGATATGAATAAGAACCAAATAGATTTACAAGAGAAACCATTTGTATAAAAACCCACTTTTTCTCAAAATAACATCTGAGTTTCCATCACTTAGTCTTGCAAGGCTGAAACTGGTCTTTTTTCATAGAAGTGAAAGATCAGAAATCCATTTTCTATAAAAAATCTGTTTACAGAAAGCCCTAAGCACAGATAAAGCTGATAAATGGCCCACTGCACTGATGGGCTAATTTCTCTGAAAGCAAAACCCATTTAAATGTAATGTATACTTTAGTAACTGTAAAAGCATAAATGGAAGTTAAAAACCAAAAAACTTCTGACAGAAAAAAGTTTTGTGATGGAAAGCTGTAATAGGTATAATTTGAATGAGAAAATACAAGCTTTTGCAGCCAGCTTACAAATGAAACCTACGCTTATTTCTCTATAACTAAAGAAAAATTATCTCACAGTCCTTGAAAAAATGACATAAGGAAAAGCACTGGTCTGAAAAGAAGGTACTTCTGTGAAGTATTTGGTTAGGACACATTTGAAATATGCCAAAGTCCTCTTCATGGTCTAGAAAGCATTGTAGTCAAAAGACTTCAGGTTTTTACCATAATTATTACTATGCACACCATAAGCCCTTAACTCTCTCTGGAGAACAAAGATTTTATTTTATACCATACTGTTTGTATACAATGTCCATTTACTAAACTATTTCCATTATGATCTAACTCCTCCTTCAGGGTTATGCAACACTTTATGCTACTGAAAAGCCTTAAGTATCGCAGAATAAAGGCAAGAAATTCAGGTGTCATTTCTAAACAACTAATATCTCAGCTATGATTAAGACAGCCACTGTTCAAGCTAAATTTACCAGAGATACACTGTATGAACAAGCATTTGAATTACACATTTAGGATGCAATTCTAGTGAATTAGCAACATTTATTTGCTGGTGAGCAATAATACTCTTCCTATTCCATCAACTACAACTTCCACGTTGGTAACAAGCAACATTATTGCTAGACCTCAGAGGTTTTTTGAGACAATTTGCAATGCAAACACATACTAGACTCAAATCAAAAAGGTAAAAACATAAGAATAAAATTAATGTTTGTTTACAAACAAATAAAAAAAAAGTAAACATCTGTCCCCAGACTGGCAGCAGAAGGGCTATGTGTAATGCAATGTCCATATGTAAAATCATCCATGAAGCAATAGTACAACCCTGACTAGTAAGTGAGGAACTAAAATGTTAAATGAGCATCATGCCCTGAATTGTTTCCTCCTGTATTGTTCCTACCACTTTCTGATGCCTGAACTGGCTTTTCTGGAGGCAGTGTTTGTCTGTGACTGAGAAGAGCTGCTGCTGCTTCTTCTAGTGTGGTAAATTGCCTAGGTCTTTCTGGTTTCTTACCAATCCTCACACCAGTGCTGCTATACCAAACTGTATCAGTTTTCTCTCCCTTTCACAAAATCTATCAACTACTGCTAGAAGTTCAGTTTTATTGCTACATGAGAAATGCTTCCAGCAATTTCTCAACAAGGCTACTGCAAATACCACATGGCATAAAGGCAATTATTTTAAATTACTGAAGAGCTACATCGCTGAAGATTTTCTGCGTACCTAAAATAAACTCTTTAACTAAAGAAAGAAATGAGTCCAACCCCATGAAACACTGCCTGGTTATACAGAAGTTAGTAATACAGGCACTTACAAACAGAAAATAGTAGATGCATTATGGAAAAGTCATTAAAGTAGAAGCATATATAATCCACACAGCTAATATAAATTCACTCATTGAGCTACTCTCAGACTTCTGAGCATACAGTTTTCCTTCAAAATCTCTTCTGACCACTTGGTAGAAATACCTTTCTTTACAGAAGAATCTATTCTAAGCAAGTGTATCCATAGGAGCCAAAAAGGGAAGATGTCAGTTTTGTTATTATAACAACTTATAATTACAGTATTCACACTAAATATATACAAAACAACCTATTCTACCCACGGGAATGCACAAGTGATACAATTGTCAAAGTAGTATGTCACAAAGTGATACGTTGTCAAAATAAAGGTCACAAAGTGACAGAGTCATCACAACTGCAAATTTCACCCAACCACAGAATCTACACAATGCATTTTTTCTACAACTTTAAACTTGACAACATTTTAACATCCTGGTCATGAATTACTTCCGAAAGTAGTTGAAAGGTGTCCTATCCACCACTGAGATGAACAAAGAATTGAAATCTCGTAACAAAACCTATGCTAGATACAGATTTGGAATCCTGACCCTGTGAACAATACATTCCAGGTTGAGAACTCCATTATAAGAACATCATACATTAAAAGCAATTCAGAAAAGAAAATTTAGAAAATAGCTACAGGGTTAGCACAAAGTTTGGAAGACTCTCCTTGTTTGTTTGACAAATAAAAATAGAAAAACAGAACTAAAAATCTACTAAACACAGATCAGCATAATCTGATAGCTTGGAGAAAAATTTAGGCTACCAGGAGGAATATTCTAGAAGTAAAAGAAAAGTGTAGGCAAGGGTATAAATGCCCCCCCCCCCCACCAAGAAAAGTACATTTGGGTGTTGAACTGCCTCTTATAGGATGGAATAACTGAACCCAAGTGCCTCTAAACTAGTCAAGGTACTTACAGATGCAGCGCTGCAAACGGGTCACAGCTCTTAATCTTTAATGGTTGGCAATGAAAGTGTACAACGTACAACCTGTTCTACCTTTCTTACCATTTGTTTGTAATATGATGGCAATAGAAGGGCTTTTAATTTGCACAGAACCAAAACTCCTAAGCAGGATCGTTAAATAAGTAAAGCAGAAGCATGGATTCATCCTAAGCCAAGTGCCAGATATCAAACAGCAGTGGCTTAGATAGAAAAGACAGAACTTATTAAAGCCCAGGGCTGGGAGAAGGAACTGAATAAGGAAATAATTTCTCTCATTTCGAAGAAAATATAATAAAATATTCAAATATGGAGAAACCAAAGCTGCCTTGCAGGAAAGACTAGGTTCCAGGAATTCTTCCACTTGTTAAAGTCATAGCTGTCAGATTCCATCTTGTTTAACTGAAAAAATGAGTTACCTAATACTCATAAAGACCTTAACCAGAAATATTATGATGGTAAATTTAATTATACACAGAAAACATAGTGTCATAAATCAACAACTGGATTTTTGTAACTGTCTTGTTACTTGGTCCTGCTGTTTTTTCTACCCTTTTCTTCTACTTTTTCCCAAATAACCAAGAAGGTAGCATAGTATTCATGTGTGATTATGCTAAATGTGATTAGGATATCTCTACCCTTCTTTTTTACCTGTTACAGAAACATATTTTCCTTTTTTTTTCCCTACAAAAATTGTAAACTTCAAAGACACAGAGGTAACAGTAGAAAGAGTTTTTTGGTCATGAGTTACAGCTAACTCACCTGTTTGTTGGAATTCCTGATTTGAATAAGGCAGGAGGAGATGTGAAATCAGGTTTGGTCGACTGCACTGCCAACTCTTTCTCCAAATTTCCAGTTCTGCCCTGCTGTACCTTCAAAATAATGTTTCATCATTAGTTTACCCTCACAAGTGTAGTAGCTCCAACACTCAACAAACACACAGACAACACAAAAAGAAAGTCCAACTTAATTCCAAATTTCAAAAAACTGTCACCTCTGCACAGCTTGCAAGATTATGTTTTGTATTGATGTATTACTTAAGTACCGTGTTTGACATAGATAAGAATCAATATGCCAGAGAATGAATTGTTACAGAAGATTAGACAGCTAAAATATTTATTTTCCAAGCATTTCATTTGAACAGACCAAACCGATCTTCTTGAAGAATTTCCTGTATGAACAAAATTACATCTTAATTTTTAAAAGAAGGACACTTATTTTAAAAAAATTTTCCTACCCCTTACAGGGATCTCTAACAAGCCTGCTATCCACTAGCAACAAACCATGAGACAAGAAACTTGAATGGATTCTCCATCTGCCTCACTGATCGTGAGATCTAGTAACTACTTAATTTTTGAGTCATACCAGGAAGTCATCTCATACTCTGGGTTATTAAACTGTAAAAGACTTTCTTTAGTTCAGACTGAATATATCAGAAACACCCTGCTGTTGCTGAAGTACTGCAAAATTCGAGACACTTCTTTTATAAATGCTATGCAAAACCTTTGGTGCAAGTACATCAAGTATTGTTTTACTTCAGCAGCAGCTACATGTGAAAGAAAAGCTTACGTGGGTTAGATTAAAGATAAGTATACAGTGATTCAATTTTTAAAGTCATTCCCACTATACCAGCTACACAGCTACATCACTCTATGTAGCTAGTTCACTCATGCTATAACATTGTATAAGCTGTGATCTCACAATTTGTAGGCAAGTGAACTACTATGTTTCTGCAGAACCTCACTTCTAAACATGGGCACATCTTTCCCAAATCCACAAAAATCCACATAAATAGTTAAAATTCATTAAAAATTGAATGAATGTTTCCTATCCAGAAATATGAGGGGGAAAAGGTCTAAGTATTTATCTGAAAAAAGACTTCTATGAATTAATGAGCAATTGGAAAATGTAGGAGACATTCTTGCCAGTTACAGGAGATTAATATAAATTACATGTAAATATAATGTAAATTACATGAGACTATTTCAGAAGAGAAGGAAAAAAGTTAATGAAATTAATAATTACATGTAAACTCCTTTCAAAACATGACAAACTCTTACAACACAATTATTACCTGTACTATTTCATCACCAGAGTCAGTACTGAGCTGGAAATAGGGGAAGTTTTGGGTTGGACTACTTATCCTTTTTCCTTCAGAACATTTCAGAGAAGTTTGAGATTGCAGTCAGTTGCAAATTTCAACTCCTACTGTCCACTACTTCTACTGTCCCAAAGCACCATCAAAATAACTGAGAAAGGTATAAAGCCCCAGAAACCTTCTGATCCATTCTTGCTAAAATAAAATCAAAATAACTGAATATCCTCAAGTAGCATATAAGAGAAAACAAAAACACCCGTCCACAATTGACAGTTCTGTATCCGCAATGGACAGGAGCACACAGAAGAAGGAAACCCTTCCAAGTCACTTCTAAGACAGTTCAAGAACAAAAATGACTACATATTAAGAATAGGTAAAATAAATAACCTTTGTGTTATAATTTTAAGATTAGTACCAAACAAGTAAATGAGAAACTGGGAAGAAACAAAGTTCAATCCTTAAGATAAATGCTGTCATGTAGGTCTTTCTATTCTCTGAAAATCAGCATTTCTGAATGGAAAAATTATTATACATAACTTGATTTATTTTCAGCTAATGCCAGAAGGACAACACAAAAATAAGGAAGATTGATTTTCATATCAGAGTTGTCAAGGATAACTGTTACAAAACATTTTAGTAAGAGCTACAATGCCATAGGAAAAACAAACATGCCATAATCTACAAAAGCTTCCCCACATCTGCACAAATCCTTTAATCTGCACAAACAAACGCACTACAACTACAAATAAACCATCACATCAAGAAAAATTAATTTCACTGGGAAATTTGTTAGTTCACCAGGCCACTGACTCACATGCTTGCAGAAGAGTGACGAACAAAGCAACACTTTTTAATCCACATTTTGTGACATATAGAGAAAGTCACTGATGTAAGATGAGAGCATGAAATAATGGCTGTGTCCATATCAGTTGTTCTTCTATCAGTCTGTGCTGGCATGGGAAGCAATACCCAAGAAAAATGAGAGCAACCAACAAAATTTTACTAAAATTCACCTTTAAAAGATGGTATCTGCCATCGAGAATCTCTGCACTTGGTCTTACTTCCATAGCTTTGTCTTCAGCCTAAGTTAAATAACACATTGCCCATTAAGATACCACACAACTCTTAAATGATGGGCCACAGTCTCTATAAAGGCAATCTAGCTGTAGCTGTCTGTCACACTATCCACACAATTGCCAGTGAAGCAACACAGTAACACTCAAAGGTTCAGGGAAGGGAGTCAGATGCAAACTCTAACAAATGTACTGAACTGGGCAGAACAAGCTTATGACACACAAGCAGCTTTACAGGGTAAAAAACATGTACAATACAAAAAAAAGCACTATTTACCGTAATTTTATTTGTGGTTGAGGTAACTGGCAAAATTTCAAGACCCATTCGTATTCTCTTTTGTTTTTCACAGTAAGCTTTCCAGGTATCTTCATTGAAGCCATAGTTAAAATAATCGGAGAGATCAGCCCCTTTAAGTAGAGAAGCATAGGTTTTTTAGCACATTACGAAGTTCATCTCTTCTCCACTAAACATATATACACCTCTACTTAGAGCATCAAAATTGCTTAGGTGTTGATCTAAAAAAGCACAACTGAAATGTACAATTCATCAACAGAGTATTCACGGCTAAGATTGTAAAACCATTAAAATTTAGTCAGAAAGAGTAACTTGCCTAGCATCACAAAGTGGGGACCAAGGGTAAAGAATATCATGGGATATTATAAACCCCCATATCTTTACAACAAGGTAAGATCTATGGATCTTATATATATAAGATCTATAGATTTGCTTTATGTTCAGTGAAGAACCGCTCCCTTTTGTTTTGCTTGTTCTGTATTTGACTTCTCACTTTGTTTTGGCTCCTAGCTGCATTTGATGACATGAAGCATTTTTAATGTAAGAGAGAACAGCTGTAACTCAAATGCACAGAATATATTTAATATAGCTAATATTTCAAACACCAGATAATCATCAAAAGCTTCTTTTTTCTTCCTTTTAGTAGACACTATTTGTATTACCAAAGCAATACACAATCACTAGAAAAAAACCTATATGCAGCAGCAAGATGTACTGGTATTAAAAAACTGAATCAACACTGGTATAATTAGAAAAGTCTGGACAAATCACTTGAGCCAACAGGAAAATAGAGAGGAGACTCATGGAAAGCCCGTGCAGCAAGTCCCAGTTTCTTATTCAAAGCTCATGGATGTCTATGCATGAACACAACCTAGCACAGGCAGTTACATTTCACCATTCTTCATGCTAAAACCTGCCAGAACTATTTTCCATTTTGCTTTATCTTGCGTTCCATGGCACAGAGCAACGGCAGTAATCTCCACAGAAACACTGACTTCCAAGGAGAGTTCAGGATACACATGTATTAAAAAAATGGCCTGTCTCTTTCTCCTGACCTGATGGGGATGTATTACTAACAAACAGGACACACCCAAGCAGTCTATGGCACAGCAGGAAGGCAACAAGTAACATAGTTGCTTTTGCCAAATTATGCTGTGCAGTACCTCCAAGGCATAGGTAAAATAACATCTACATGCAGTCAACAGGAATTACTATTAAAATACCTACTGAGCACCTACGTATCAGTTAACACAAACCAGACATCACCTGGCTTTCTCCAAGGTTTATCTTCAAAAGAATCTAAATCTACTTCCAGAAGCGGCACACCATTAATACTCCCTGGTGCATCTAGATCCAGTCCTTTAACTTTTGCACCTGTGAAGACAAGTTAAAGTTAGAGCCTTCTGTCTCTACCAAGCAGAATTTTATCAGTAGCATTACACTTAGAATAATAAAAAATAAATTAAAAGCCAGACAAATTTATCAAGAAGTTTTACAAGTAACAATTATTTCCTTAATCCAAAACAATCCAGTTTTTTTTATTTTTTTACTAATATTACTGTGTAAATTTTCTTACCAGAAGATCCATAAGCTCGTCCTCCTGCCTTAATATTGAGATTCACAGGTGCTGCTCCATAACTTCAAGAAATTAACAAAAAGATGAATTAGACAAAGAAAACTTTTAAACCAGAAGAAAACACAAAACAAGAGATAGCTAGATCCAGAAACATTTTGGACCCAGGCTCAATCACCATCCTGAATCTCTAGCTTTCCAAGCTGGTAACTGTAAAAGTAAAGAGATCAGCCTAGGAGGAAGAGAGAGTACCTTTCTATGCTCAGTAGCAACTTCTCCAACTAATAAACAGTAGTGAAGCAAGTCCCAGTCACTCTTCCTGAGTTGAAAGGATAAAGACCTTGATAGAAACAAGAATGGACAGCACCAGAAGAAGAGAGAGAAAGGAAAAATGCAGTTCATTTAGGGATACAGATGACAGTCTGGGGATTAGAGTAAAAACAAAAAAAAATTAAAAAAAAAAGGAAAGGCTTAGATGGATCATTTTCTCTTTTCATAATCATTCCATTAAATCTGTACAGACGTGGAAAATACAAACATTTCTCTAAAATGATTGAAGTGCTGTTTCAGTGTACTTCTAGTAATCATCCATCCTTGTGATGAACAGAAAAGCATTTTTCACTTTCTAAAATACTTGAGAGCTTTCTTCATAAAAATGCACTCAGAAACCTAACTACTGAATAGATTTAACTACCTTAGGAATTACAGTACTGTTCATTTGTGACATTAAGAGCTAGCTCTCCCTACCATTTGTGTGTAATGTAACTTATCCTCCCAGGTGACACATATACATCATGAGATTAGCATATAATTAGAAGACCAGGGTATAGTTTACAGTATCCACTTCCATGCAGTGCTAGATTTCTTTCAAGTGCTACAACAGCATAAAACTGACACAGAACATTTAACCTTCTGATCTGCCACACTGTATTTGTGCATGATTTTGTCAAACAAATCTATTGGGTTTTTCAAACTGCAGTTGACTACTATATGCAAAATTGTTTAATCCCATAAGACAGACTTGTTCTACTGCAGTTCAAATGTACGGCAATGTTCAGTTTGTTATAGATTTCTGCCCTTCCATGAACTTTCTGTCTACTTTGCCCAGAAAAGAAGATTTTTCAGAAGACAGGCATTTCTATATAAAACTTTCTACTCTAATTAGATTTAGGATCATCTGCTCATTGTGTCCTGCATACATGGAAAGAGCATCAGCAAATCCACTGAGAATATAAATCTAGCTGTGCTTTAGTACTACAAAATTTGAAGTCACTGCCTAGACCACAAGAACACTACAAGTTACTGAAAGCAGAAAAATAAAGAACTGAAAGAACTGGCGCTTTTTCTATCACATTCATTTGCACAGTATTTTAGAATATGAAATACTGAAAGTTTAAAAATACTATGTTTCAAACAGGAGTAAATCACCTGCATTCTAAAGTTAAAAACACAATGGTATACTTGAGTCAGACCTACCTCCAGACCTGTCATAATTCGATTAAGAAACGGCACCCTAGTAACTCTGGTTTTAATAAGCATAAAAATATTAGGATTGCCAAGAAAAGCAACCAAACCATGTACCTCAGAAAGTTTCCATGCAATGAAAAATATTATTTCATAATTTTGGGTAAAATTAACACTGTATGAAAGTGTTCAGGGAAAAACAAGCCCTTTTTCAAGACCAGAAGGGATATGGGGCAATAAAAGTATCAAGATCAGTACAAATGCCTACCCAATGATCTCCAGAAATAATCTCCAGAGACACTCAGCTCCATCCTTAAGTACATTAAAATCTTATTTGAGAACAGGGATTGAAACTACAGAGGTCTAATTAAAACTGTATCCACTACAAACAGGATGAGGGACAAACACTTAGCATGTTCTTGCCATTCTATCCTTTGCAACAAAAATATTGCTGCCACAGTAATGACCCCAAAAATGCTATATAACATAGCCATTCCCTAATGAAAAACAACTCACTCCTTTACAAACTGAATACCATTATTTCTCAAAATCTGAAAACACAATTTAAACTCATACAAAACTCTTCCTTGTACTCCACTAATTTAATTTCACTTGTTTTCAAGCCACTGTACCATTAAAAACATTGTTAAAGAGCTGAAAAAATTCTTAATTGACAGTAATTGTGCACACAATCTGACATTTCTGGCAAGTATTAAGTGGCAAATATAAAGATAAAAAATAAAAATATATTAAAAAATATAAATGTAGAAAAAGGCAAATAAACGGCAAGTATTAAAGAGACTGCATTAGTAATTAAATATAATCTCAAAAGTTTCCCCAGTTAATGTTTGCAAATAACTTACCTAAACTGTGGAGCTCCTGTCTTAATATCCCCTATGGTGACTTGAACGTCATCTTCATCATCATCACTATCACTATCACTGTCATCCTCAGCCTCTGCCACCTTCTATAAAAGAAAAAGTCACTGCTTAGACAAAAAGCAGTCACTTACCTTCACAATGGAAACACAACCCAGATAAAACCATCCATTCTAGAAATCTTTGAAAGAAGAAAATTCTCCTCTTCCTAGATATTAGAATTGAGTAGCATTAACAGCAAATTTAGGAGGTTACAAGTATCTGAAATATCTGGATCAAAACAGAGAAGTGTCCTTAATACTAGGTTCAGTTTCTCAAGCATAAAAGTTTCCACTATCCTCCTTCCCTCCATCTAGCTCATACACACTGGTTCTATTCTTACCTTGTCAATCAGGGAAGAACTAAAAGATATGCAAAATTAGCTTCTTGCCATCATCAATTATATATTCAGCATAACTCAAGTAAATGTTTTTCCAGTTGATGATGAACACTAGAGAAATCCATTTAGTTCCTAACATAAGTAAGCTACATAAAATACTTGAGACATTTCAGCAGACTGAAAAATCAGATACAAGAGCATGCTGTACACTGAGCTTTTCAGACTCCAGCACTAAACATGTCCCTCCTAAGTAGTAATGATCGATTCAGACCATTTTATTTGTACATCTCGTTTTTTCCTCCCAATGAACATCACTCTCCTTTTTCAATGCAGAATTCAATAACCATGTATTAACCAGTCAGTTCTTCACAGTTTGACCTTGATCTTACTATCTTGATTAACTTGGTATCATCAGAAAACTTGTGATTTCACAACTTAGCTCTTTTCCAAGTGAATACATTAAACAGCACAGGTTAAGCATAAAATTCCAGCGAATCCTCCCTGGAGGTGACTTTCCTTTACTATGAAAACAGAACCTTAACTTCTACCCTGTGTTTTCTATCTATTACAAATCAGCTACAATCAGTTATCCATGTAGGACTTATTCTGTAACTGCAAAGTTTTTAAAAATCCTTCGGTGAGGAACTTCTTCAAAGACTTTGTGTAGTCCAAGTGAACTTTTCTAACCAAATAACCCTTGTTCACATATTGGAATCCTTCAGCAAGAGGCTGAATACATTGAAGCCAACCTGATTCTGCCCTGGCAGTTGCCCAATACATGAAAAAATCAACAAGAATAAACAGCTCCTTAGAAGATAAGATGTTGGAGTGCAGTTCATCCTCACTACACAACATAAATATAATTTCATAACTATGAAGAGTCTATTCTTAGGGTAGGGAAGACGGGGCAAGTCTACATCAGTATGGCTATTCTGTAAATGACAGCTGAAGACAGTCTTTCAATTCCATATGGCTGAAAAGTGCAAATTCATCATTCACCAGGCAACCCACAGAGATGCCATTAAAAAGGCATCAAACAGGAAATAAAATTTTGTCTGGACAATGTACCTTTTCAACCAAAACCTGCTTCACTTATAATCAATGATTTCTTAGTTCCCTCCTCACAGAAATAATCACCTATTCAACACTTGAACAACACTCATTTTTCGAAGCTGCTACTGAATGTTCATGGACACCATTTACCATAAAGTTCTCAATTTTACAGAGATATTCTAATGATAACCTAACAATGCCAGGCTTTATATAGATAAAAAAATATGCAAGTACAAGAAAACTGAGCCTATACGGATTTCCAGAAATACAAACACCTTTGATGCACTTTAAGCAGCTTTTCAGTTTAAACAACTGAAATAAGTTTTAAAGTTTTAATAACTTTTCCCCAATTTTAAATACACTGTAATGCCTTTCATAAATAAAGTGTTAGAGTTACTGTAAAAAAAGTACTTCACTAAGAGGCCAGTCCTTGAAACTTGCACAGTTATCTCAATAATGGTTTCTGCATCACTTAAAGTTATTTCTTGGAAGATATGGAAGTTAAAAGTCCCACTGAAGTAAAAATACAATTTTCTCATAGAACTTCTCATGCTTAAATTTTTCCCATTCACAGTAACCTGAATCCTTTAACCAACACAGCAACTGTAAATTTAATTTCTTGGTTCTTTCCTTCATCATACTAACACTGACGTTATCAGACATACTAAACATTGAAGACTACTACAAAACAAAGTGTTACGTTGCCTCTGAAAGGCATGTGTAATTCACCTCTTGGTTCACACTTTCACATAATTCCGCAAATCCTGCTTGTCTATCACATTCAAAAAAAGAAAAATGATCAGAGGACTTTTTTTTCTTATCACTGAGAAAAAATAAGGCCATCATTTTGAAAAGGATGTCTCTGAGAAAAGAGAGGTGTATTCAAGCACAGTCTTTCTGTCCCCCGCCAAAAAACCTGGGAGTACTATTCATTTATTTTCTGTAAACGAAATTTAAAAAGTGGGCTGTAGCTGGAAATTTGATTTCCTAATTTAGTAATTTCTACATTTCCTGCAGATCACAAACACATTTTAGAAAAAAAAAAGGCGCACACTTAGGCATCAATTCATTTAAATGTAAGTCCTAGTCAAATTATGAATTCCTAGTAAGTCATTAAATCAAAACATATTAAAACAGTATTTCAAAAACACATTTAAAACTACCGTTTTCACAACGCCATTTTCTGCAGCTTCCTCTTCACTTCCAGGTGGGGGTGGAACACTTAAACAAAAACAAACAGGAAAAGATGAAACTAGGTATTTATGCACATGTTATTTCATAGGTTATTTCACATCAGCTAATGAGATGAAAAAAAGCTTTGCTACATCATTCCAGATGAAAAGCCAAAGCTTCAGTTGTCTTCTGCATTAATTAAAAAACAAAGTCTATTTATTAAAAAAAAACCTAGATGAATATAACTTTGTATTAGCAATATTTAGCTATCATAAATCATAGTAACTGGATGTTTGTAGAATAGTTGGAAGCAATGAGGTATTACACTTGGATCTTCTTTTGAAATCAAACTGAAATACTTTGTAACATATGAGGGGAGAATAAGTTGTTTGCGTTTTTTTTTCCCCTGCAGACTGACACTTTTCAAAGACATAATGGAAAAAAAAAAGAATTTAAACACCCACAGGTAATGTTTCACTGAAACAGAATTCCCACATCAGCATTGTGAAATTTTCTTCTACCATATGGAATTGTTACAATTCAATGACTAATTCAATTATATTTTAACTGTAGACTGAGAACTGTAAAAATTTTAAAACTACTGGTCCATCTAAAAGGATGAGTTCTGTGACATCCATGCAAATGAGCTGTATCACTGGGCCTACCTACCACTGTTTCCTACACAGCAATATTTTAACTTCCATAGCCCCATTAGTTGTTAGGATGCTGCACCACAAATAGCAAAGCAAGCAGGGAGCCATCTAGAAACAATATTCTTTCACCGAAATGGTATTTCTGAAACATAGTGTGCAATTGCCAATTTTTATTGCATAGAATGAATCTAACCCCTGTTAGCAATACTCTGTTGGCAACACACCCATGAGTGTTGCACCCAATAAAGCCTAGCTATTGCCTCAGGATTCAAGCTTGATCATTTCACCTCATCACCTTGTAAAATGACAGACTAGGAACAGAACCTTAATAACACATCACAATTTCTGTATATACAAACAACACCAAAACTCAGAGGTCAGAGACCAAAACTTTTAACAGCTGAACTGTCCCCATACTTCCACAGCTCCAAAAACAACTCCTAAGATGTGTAAGTTAGCATTTGCTATGCTTTTTGTCCAAAACTATGCACTGCGACTGCCAAATGCCAAGCTAGACACTGTTGACCAAAAACTGGAGTACGCTGTTTCTAAAGATCACTTTGGCCTCCATGCAAGTGATTTTCCTAAATAACAGTAGTAGTGACAAAGATGCCAGGTCAAGAAAAGGTAACTGAACATAAGCAATCAACTGATAAGGAATAGCTTCTAAATAAAGAGCAAATAACTGACTAGAATTCATTGTCCTGGAAGAGATGGGATTCAAGACAAATGTAACAGAGGTCTAAAAACCTGTTCAGTGACATGGAAAAAGTGAAAAGAAACAGTTCTGTTTCTTATACTACAGAAATAATGGGAAACAAATAATTACACCTAGTAGCTGCTTCACAATGGTATCATATGTAGTCACGTGGTGTAGATCATTACTGCTTCATCATTCTGTGCTTGTCAAAGTTGACATGAGTTTAAAAGAGCAACTGAGCAAGCTTATGAACAAGCAGTCCACTAACGCTAACTAAACACAAGAGATCTCACTGAAAAAATGGAAACATCTATAGAAAATAACACTGTATGTTTTCATATATTGATTTTCCCTTTATTTGTTTAATATATCTTGACAATCAATAATTTCCATATTTTACCAATTATGAGAATTTCCTTTATTCAGCACAAGTGACTGATTCCCTTTTCCAGGCAGTCCTCATTACTAATCTCCATTAACTTTGTTAGATTTTCAAGGGAGCATCTCTGTGCTCTCATACACCTCTTTGTAACTCAAGCAGGCTCCCCTCAAATACTTCGAAAGCCTTCCTAAGTTTCTCTAAGTTTCTTTCAAATACTACCTTACTGGTCAAAAAAAAAAACAGAAAACAAACCAACGCTGAAAGCCTAAGAAGATGTGATCTGTACATCAAACTACCTGGTAATCTTCCACCACTTCCTTGTATTCCTGTTTTTGTACCTATACTGCAAACTCTTAGGGAGACACGATGTTGCTAAATTATCTCAAACAACTCTTGATCCATCATTAAGACCACAAAGCACAATGATTACAAAAATAAAAGACCTGTTGGCATTTTGTGAGGGGTTCTTGCTGTCCATACAAGTTAAACTAACCTTCATGCTTAAGTGACCCAATTTCACAGGTACAGCCATTTTACAGAAAAGCAATCTCCAAACATACTATCTTAAGGACATTTTCAAAGACACGAGAGCATGTTCAGGTGCTACCAACTTTCAAGGACTTGGGAAGAAGAATGTAGTGAACACAGGTTTTGTGCAGCCATGCTACAGGGCTTCCAGTTGCCAGGATACTCACCTAGATTTTTCTTCCTCTGGTCTCTCTGTTTCATTTTCATCTACCATAAGAGAAAAGAAACACAATATTTAAGAATAAAATCCCTAGGATATCAACTGTGACAGATTATCTTGGCATGTAGAATATTAGGCAAGTCTTCAGATTACTATTGAGACATGTTCTTAACATTTCAATTGTGTAATCAGTCGAGCAGACCCCTGAGCGCTCAGAGTGTTCTGCACTGACAGGTCCACCACATGGGCAAGGTTTAGTTTAGATGTTTCATTAATATCTGAACGTAAAGATAGTCCCTAAAGTTGTGTTAAAACTTAATACATAAAAGGTTAAGCCTGTTNCACATCAGCATTGTGAAATTTTCTTCTACCATATGGAATTGTTACAATTCAATGACTAATTCAATTATATTTTAACTGTAGACTGAGAACTGTAAAAATTTTAAAACTACTGGTCCATCTAAAAGGATGAGTTCTGTGACATCCATGCAAATGAGCTGTATCACTGGGCCTACCTACCACTGTTTCCTACACAGCAATATTTTAACTTCCATAGCCCCATTAGTTGTTAGGATGCTGCACCACAAATAGCAAAGCAAGCAGGGAGCCATCTAGAAACAATATTCTTTCACCGAAATGGTATTTCTGAAACATAGTGTGCAATTGCCAATTTTTATTGCATAGAATGAATCTAACCCCTGTTAGCAATACTCTGTTGGCAACACACCCATGAGTGTTGCACCCAATAAAGCCTAGCTATTGCCTCAGGATTCAAGCTTGATCATTTCACCTCATCACCTTGTAAAATGACAGACTAGGAACAGAACCTTAATAACACATCACAATTTCTGTATATACAAACAACACCAAAACTCAGAGGTCAGAGACCAAAACTTTTAACAGCTGAACTGTCCCCATACTTCCACAGCTCCAAAAACAACTCCTAAGATGTGTAAGTTAGCATTTGCTATGCTTTTTGTCCAAAACTATGCACTGCGACTGCCAAATGCCAAGCTAGACACTGTTGACCAAAAACTGGAGTACGCTGTTTCTAAAGATCACTTTGGCCTCCATGCAAGTGATTTTCCTAAATAACAGTAGTAGTGACAAAGATGCCAGGTCAAGAAAAGGTAACTGAACATAAGCAATCAACTGATAAGGAATAGCTTCTAAATAAAGAGCAAATAACTGACTAGAATTCATTGTCCTGGAAGAGATGGGATTCAAGACAAATGTAACAGAGGTCTAAAAACCTGTTCAGTGACATGGAAAAAGTGAAAAGAAACAGTTCTGTTTCTTATACTACAGAAATAATGGGAAACAAATAATTACACCTAGTAGCTGCTTCACAATGGTATCATATGTAGTCACGTGGTGTAGATCATTACTGCTTCATCATTCTGTGCTTGTCAAAGTTGACATGAGTTTAAAAGAGCAACTGAGCAAGCTTATGAACAAGCAGTCCACTAACGCTAACTAAACACAAGAGATCTCACTGAAAAAATGGAAACATCTATAGAAAATAACACTGTATGTTTTCATATATTGATTTTCCCTTTATTTGTTTAATATATCTTGACAATCAATAATTTCCATATTTTACCAATTACGAGAATTTCCTTTATTCAGCACAAGTGACTGATTCCCTTTTCCAGGCAGTCCTCATTACTAATCTCCATTAACTTTGTTAGATTTTCAAGGGAGCATCTCTGTGCTCTCATACACCTCTTTGTAACTCAAGCAGGCTCCCCTCATATACTTCGAAAGCCTTCCTAAGTTTCTCTAAGTTTCTTTCAAATACTACCTTACTGGTCAAAAAAAAAAACAGAAAACAAACCAACGCTGAAAGCCTAAGAAGATGTGATCTGTACATCAAACTACCTGGTAATCTTCCACTGCTTCCTTTTATTCCTGTTTTTGTACCTACACTGCAAACTCTTAGGGAGACACAATGTTGCTAAATTATCTCAAATTGATAAATTGATAAACCCCTCAAATTGAGGGGTTCTTGCTGTCCATACAAGTTAAACTAACCTTCATGCTTAAGTGACCCAATTTCACAGATACAGCCATTTTAGAAAAGCAATCTCCAAACATACTATCTTAAGGACATTTTCAAAGACACGAGAGCATGTTCAGGTGCTACCAACTTTCAAGGACTTGGGAAGAAGAATGTAGTGAACACAGGTTTTGTGCAGCCATGCTACAGGGCTTCCAGTTGCCAGGATACTCACCTAGATTTTTCTTCCTCTGGTCTCTCTGTTTCATTTTCATCTACCATAAGAGAAAAGAAACACAATATTTAAGAATAAAATCCCTAGGATATCAACTGTGACAGATTATCTTGGCATGTAGAATATTAGGCAAGTCTTCAGATTACTATTGAGACATGTTCTTAACATTTCAATTGTGTAATCAGTCGAGCAGACCCCTGAGCGCTCAGAGTGTTCTGCACTGACAGGTCCACCACATGGGCAAGGTTTAGTTTAGATGTTTCATTAATATCTGAACGTAAAGATAGTCCCTAAAGTTGTGTTAAAACTTAATACATAAAAGGTTAAGCCTGTTTCAGTACTTCAGCGCCGGGAACTGGGGCAGGAGAGCTCGGTCCCCCCAGGGGTGCCTGTGGGGCAGGGACACCACGCGGGGCTCTCGCCGCTGAGGCCCAGCACGCCTCGGCCTGCGCGGCCCGGGCTGAAGGCCCGCGGCACCGGCAGCGGAGACCGCGGAGGGGAAGGGGCCGGGAGCCGTCGCCACCGGGGGACTGGCGGGGAGGAGAGAGGGGGCTGCGCAGCCACGGGGGCGGCGGGACTGGGGGACCTCGTTCAGCGGCCCGGGGAGGCGGCGCACGCCGCGGCCTGCGCACCCCC